>JBBUKS010000060.1:3863634-3885004 GCA_038050645.1 Hedychium gardnerianum
TCATGAACTTTACTATGATCATCATTTAATTCAATACAGAAAGTTTTCTACAAAGGATTGCTATAGATAATACAATAAAAATGTAGTGAATATCCTGATCTCATTAAATTAAAATAGAATGCCTCGCATAGTTTCAAAAATGAAATAACAGGTGAAAATTAACATATCATTTACATGCATAGCTCATTCTCAGTAATCACTATGGACTTACAATTTCTTGTGAAATGCTTTCGACTTGAAATTTTTACAACTTAATTTGATAAGGATGTAAAAGATCTATCACAAGAAATCAGCACAAAACTATAAAGAAGCAGGTGTATGTCATCCACTGAGTCTCCATGAAGTAAGATTTCTTCTTCTACAATAGCATTCCAACTTCACTGACCTCTCCACTTATATCATGAAAAATTAAAATTTGGCTTTTCTTTCTTTTATATAATGGTCGGAAGGATCCTTGCTGCTTTCAAAGTTACACTTGCTTCCTCATGATCACAAGCTAATATCATATTCCTATTTATAGATAAGTATTGTTTCACATATGAATCATCTATTTTTGGTATGCTAAGAATGTGACTTTAGTGACTTGTTAACCATGTGAATTTCATCACAATCATTTCTTTTCTCCCACAACAAAGAATAGAGCATATTGCAAATCAGAAAAATAAAACTCCACCATATTTTCATCTGGCAAAGACTCACTAAATGAAAGATGGACAGCTTCCTAGTGAGATCATCTCTCCACTTATTTAACAATCGATCATAGCTATATATTAGTGCAGGCCTCAAGAAAGAAGTTACTTGAGATACTCTGCTACTTGTAAACTAAGCTCCTCTTATAACAACCCATTTATCCTACTAAGTTATCATCCAACAAGGCCACTAGGTGTAACCTACAGACTTCAACACAACTTGCCTTGGACTTAATAGTAGAAGAATCGAGCCCTCAAGTATTCAAGTTACCATTCAACCAGGCCATAAAAGCCCACAGACTTCAACACAACTCACCATGGTCATAATAGTAGAAGAATCAGCCCCTCTAGTATTACCTAGAGACCTAAAAATGCCCTTGTAACATAACAATCAATCTTGAGGTTAACATGAACGATTAGGCAACCAATGTGGGTCATCACCCATGTCACCTTGAACTTATTTGAAAAGTAAGATCATGAAGGGCATCAGTTTTCATGAGACATGGGAATTGAGTTGCCTTTCCATCCCATTAACCAATAAATCTTCTTTCATCTTACAAATATAATAAAGAAAAAATATTTAAACAACTATCTCTTGTTTTTAGAAAACAAGCTAATTTCATGCAGCATGGATACAAAATTTACTCTTTTAAGATTGTACTATTTTATGATTATATATACTCGATAATACGAAGGAGAGCCTTGGCACAACGGTAAAGTTGTTGCTGTGTGACCTTGTGGTCACGGGTTCAAGTCGCGGAAACAGCCTCTTTCAATGCAGGATAAGGCTGCATACAATGGACCCAATGTGGTTTGACCTTTCTCCGGAATCCCGTATTGGCAGGAGCTTTATGCACCAAGTTGCTCTTTTATATATTCGTTAATACGGAAAATAGAAAGAGGAAAACAAAATATGCTAGGTTAGATATGTGTTGCATCGAGAATAGAATTCAAGAAAATGCATACTTACATGTCCACTTCATTAAATGTAGTCAACATTGCAAATGTATTTTGTGAATCCTTCAAACGTGTAGCAACTCTTTTCCTTAATCTTGGCATAGGAACCTGCCATTATACTTAGAAAATATCACACAGGACACTCCCACTGTTTTACTCAATCATAAATTTTAATCAAATGCGACCTACCCGTCTTTCCTTTTCCTTGGGAGGAAGTTGAGGTTCTGAAGGCGAGGTTTTAGGGGCCGGAGGAGGAGGAGGTGGTGGTTTCAGCTTGTCTGCTTTAGGAACTTCGGACTTTGGCACTTGTGCGTCAATCTTCTTCTCAGCAGGAACAGCAGCTCCAGTGTCCTTACCAAGCTTCTCATCTGATGGAGAAACATGAGTGTCACTAGGAGCAGACTTGGATATAATGGCTACTTTGGTTCCAGGAGTCACTGTATCCCCTTCTTTGGCAACAAACTATCAGTAATACATGGCAATCAAAAAATCAAAATCTACAAGGTCATTAAAAAAAGTAGCACAAGTAGAATCTCAAACCTTTTGGATAACTCCAGCTTCAGGACTAGCTACATCAATAGTCACCTGAAACATATATTAATATAACAGAAGTTGATTAAAGGATCTCAGATGTAACCTTAAACTAATCAAAAAATGTTTTATATAAGAATAGAGAGCCCTAACACCTTATCAGTTTCAATCTGTGCAATAGGTTCGTCCATTTCAACTCTATCACCAAGTTCTGTTCCCAATATCAATATATAAGACTCAAAACTTTGATTTCACATTGATAAAATGAGAAAATTTGATCAAGATGAATATGTAAGACAACTACTGAAGTAAGACTAATAGTGTAAAGATGGTCAAATAAAATTTGCAACTGATGGAGACCTAAATCACCTTGGAATCACCAATGATAAGACATCACACATAGCTCAATGACACAAAAGAACCTGCATAGTTGATTCCAAATATGGACATTATTGTAGGTTTTACTAGAATAGATAGTCCCAAATTGAGTAATATTGTTTTAGTTATGAACTTATATTCATGGGTATAATTGCATTCTTCAAATCAAGTACTCTTTCACTTTCAACTTGGAAGCAAACGAGCTATGAGAGTCTATTTATTTATTTTCCCAACCTTGCTGTTTTTTATTCCCTGTTAAAGGGAGAAGCTACATGTTGCTCTAGTGGCAAGGCCTATTGTGTTAGGAAGACATAAGTCAGTTTTTTAAGTTGCCATAGCAACTAGGAATGGTTGAATTGCTATTAGTTATTACTTCTTTAATATCAGTCTTTAAACATTCTTATCCAGATCAAGATCTGGTATCTAATTAGAACTTCAAATTTTCACTTTGTAGGACGTAAATTGATACTTCATTTAGGTGATTTCATAAATAGTCAGTCATGAGGTTGCAAGGACTTGCAAGTTTTCTCTAACAAGGAAATCAAGAAAAGTTTTCATTCCGTTGAGCGACTAGACAACTCATGATATGTGACATTTGCCTTTCAAAATTTCTCTACTTTCACAAAAAGATATAAACCAACTAATGATGGTTCAATTCACATTCTGTGCAAAAGAACAGAATATAAAAGGGTAACTTCAATCAGCATGTGATTCAAGACACATATCTTGGTGAACATGGAAAAGAGTAAAGAACAAAAAGATAGCATACTCTTCAGGAAAGTTGCTAAAGTTCCATCAGTTATTGATTCCCCCATATATGGAACAACAGCGTCAACCAGATCACCTTCGACAAAGGAAAAAAGTGTCGGTAAGGAAACAAAACAAAAACAAAAATCATAAGAATGTCCTCAAAGCAGGTATATGAAACTCACCTTCAGAAGCAAATGACCTAGTCCAGCATTTGTAAGGTGATGGCCTTGGGAAGAACTCCATAGCCTCTCTGCAAACTCAAGGAGAATTATATATACAACAAGCAGCGCCAAGTAATATAGATTCTACTAAATAAATTCATGTTTGTGCAGGGTGGTGCATCATCCAAAAGAAGCAACAATTATTTCAAAAATAAAGTAAAACACTAACCTCATAGGTTTTGAACAGACAGAACCACCTGAAAGCAAAAAAATGTCGACATCAATACTCACTTTGTACTACATGGAGAAGTAACCTTGAAACAGGAAAATAAATCACCACGGAGAATGTAATGGCTAATGTGGCGGGCATGCCCATAACTTCTCAAGAAAAATAATGCCTGAAAAAAATGGAGAGAAGAATATTTTATGATTCATGGTACCCAGAATTAATGATAAGAAAATTGAAACAGAGTGAACGGGCCAAATCATACTTCCAGTGTATGTGGCCTTAGAACAACAATAAATAATAACCAAAGAAGACCATTAAAGCTCCAAACTCCCAAATCCAGACATTAGTCTGGAATTTATACCACGAAGCAACGTGTATTTGTTGCAGTATAAGTTGGGAATTTGAAAATGCTCGATGAAGCCAAAACTTTGAAATTGAGGCTTATTCGAATTTCAGCTTGCCATTTCATAGTTGCATATTCATATGAACCCAAAAAAATGAGTTCAATATAGTGAAAATCAATTGTGAAAACAAAAAAGGCAGCTTGAAATTCAAATTTGGAAGAAAAAGGAATAAAGGATAATTTTTTTCTTATGATTGCAAAGTTGTCCATTTATGTCGACACGATCAAGGGTCGGAGAACAAAACCCTAAAATGGATCTCCACCGTTAATGACTAAATGTCTTAGATTCTCTTCTACCTATCCACGTAGCACGTCTCCTTCTAGATCCACATCTCATTCAGCCGATCCAACTCCTCCCAAACAGAACGAGAATCGAAAAGACACCGACGCTCCACTTTACGACCTCGCGAGGTCACAACTCCAACCTCTTGACAAGCGAAGAAAATATGAAAAACACAATCATCCTCTCGACAAGGATCGTGGTCTACCATCAAATCGCACCAACAAGCAGCTTACAAAGAAAACAGGAAATCATCCGACAAAAAAAAAACAGATCTCGAACTTCAGGTAGGAACTCGAGAAGGGGAGGAGGCAGAGCTTACCGGGACGGGGCGACGGATGAGACGACGCGCGAGATGGGAAGCCATCGCCGATCGCGCCGCAGCCAACGAAGACGGAGGAGGGAGAATACCCTCGGTGAAGCGAGTGCAAAAGTGGGAATTTTCTACCCTTTTATTTTATTTTTATATTACAATTATTGTTATTTTTATTATTTCCTTATTGAGCGATTATTCTATTTGACCTTATAATTTAAAGAGTATTACGGGGCTGACATTTCATAGAGGCCCCGTTCAAAGTTCAAACGGCGTGCTGTCGTGATTCTCCAATTATAAATCAGACACGTAAGATAGGCTCAACTTCGGTATATTACAAAAAAAAAAAAAAAAACTCTTAATAAATAATAAATTCAAGAACATTAATAATTAAAATTATTTTTTATGTATAATAATTATTAGGATCATTATCTAATTTTGAAAGTATTTCAAAATTATGAATTTTAAAATATTTTGAAAGTGATGTAATTGTTTCAGTAGATACAATAAATTTAAAAATTAATTAAAAACGACTACATGATTTAATAAATATAAAAGTTGCTTATGAGTTTTAAGTATTATGAAAATCTACGATTCAGTAAATTGCTAAAGAAATAAAAAAACATAAAGAAGTACCTCGAATGATGGTTTTGAGGAGGAAGCAAATCTTCATCATTCTCTTGTCACTGTTCTTCGCCAAAGAGAGAATTACTGATAATTGGGCGTGAACATGCTCGAAATCCCGGCGGTGGATGGATTTGGAGTGCAGAGAAGGCTAGGATTTGAAGTCCTCCTGCTCGAGAGCCCGTCGATCGTTTGCGATGTTAATTTTCCTGGTTTGAGCAGCTCCGGCGAGCACGTTGCGGTCAGATCCGGCGAGGGGAATGCGTGCCTTTACGATCTCGATGCCCCGAATTACAGGCCGCCGAAGAGAGATGCAAACTTGTGGGTTCCCATGGCCATTCGCGCCGCCTTGATCCTTCACCATCCCGCCGTCGCTTCCGTGGTCGTTCCGCCGCCTCCGCCGACCTTTCCTTTCCCCGATTCCTCCATTCTTCGCGCCGCCTTTGCCTCCCCGTTTCATTCTTCCCATTTCCTCCGTTCACCCCTCATCCTGCCATTGTTTCCGCCACCCTCGCCTCCGCCGGTTGTTGCGCCACCACCATCATCGCCTCCGCCGTCCTTCCCTTGCCCTCCTACACAAAAATGGATTGGTTGGGCTCGGTTGTGCCCGGCCCATTAAGCCCAATAAACTCACACCTCAAGCGGCAAGGAAGCACTGTGGCCCTTTGTATAACAATGATCCATTAACTAACTAGTGTTTTGTTGATTTTCCGACTCATATTTCGTCTATCAAATAAATTCAAAAAAAATACGGCCATGCACACCAGAAATTCGATCGCCGAACCCTCACCGCCCGTGAGAAATGGCCAGCTGCCTGCACGCCGCGCCTAAATGCCAACCAATTCAATAGATTCCAATGGGAGGAGAATTGTCGAAGAGGATGAGGATAAACCGTAGGGACAATCCGATAACTCGAGACTTTGGAATATATTCCACTTTCTAACCCCCCCCTATAGAACAAGAGACGTGTTCCCCTATGTGTGATGGGGAAATATGGAGGGTGGGAGCTGTCCATTTGCACTTTAACTTCTACTTCCGCCTCCAGTCTAGCACTGGGAACAGACATACATATGAAGTAGATGGCCCAACTTGCAATGGACGCATGCTACTAATCAAGAACTCCCTTTAGCTAAATTTATGCTAGACCTATTCCTTTTATGGGAAATCTTGTTGCTTGTGCTCGTGAGCTTTCTAAGAAGCATGATTCTAGTTGTCCTTGGTGCATGCAATTTGATCCCGTCAAGATCGGATGATAAATCGACTTTTTGAGTAAGTAGATTGGATGAGAGTCGGATCGCTTCAAGTTAGACTGTTCCTTATCGGATCGGGAGTTGATCAGGTAAGCAGGGGACCGTCAATTATCGATGTAGGGTGGAAAAGGAGGGAGACCGGAGATGCGTCCGGCCAGATGAAATGACAGACATCAGAATTTAGTCAGAAGCTTTTTCACAGCTGACGGGCGAGCAACAAGACTGTAACCATACAGTAAAATTAAAAGGAGAGCCGAGGTGGATCTAGACGAAACTACTCCAATACTGGACTCTAACGTAAAAACCAACAGAATTGTAAAGTTAGTAGTATATAGTATTGTATATCAAATGAAGGGAGAGTGAAAAAAGTCTTCACTGTGCACCTCCAACGCATCCGCCCACGTCCTCATAACGTGTCATATCCAACTGCCTCCGTCCCAAGATCTGAGAATTTATCTGATCTCTTGGTGGGATTTGATGAAGATGACTTTGTTTTAACCAACCGCCTCCGCACCTACTTCGAAACTAACTGCTTCATCACATAACAATTAATTGAAGTGTATTCATGTCAGACGTTTTTTACGGTCCATTTTAAAATTATATAAAAAAGATAAATTATAAAATAAATTTATAATCGATCGTCAAATAATTAAGAAATGAAAGCATTTTTTCTCCAAGAACATACATCCGTCAAAAATTAATCTATGTCAAATTATAATAAATTTATCATCCACTAATCAATTGAACATCCCATAATGACTACATAACAATTAATTGTGAATAAGAAAAAGTGCTCTTGAATAATAATTAATCAGGTCGGATAACGTTGGATCTGGGATGATCGGTCCGATCCCACGAAAATTTCTCATCGGCCATCAGGATAAATCGAAAAGCACTAATGAAGGCTCATCCAAATAACCAACATTCTTAGACCCACTTTTTATTGGAGGAAAAATTTCTTACAATGCACCGTAGCAAAATGCTCTTGAAGCTTGTAAAGATCGAAGAAACAAGGGCAATTGAGTTAAGAAACGCTGAAAAATCAAAATTCTACGTGGGATAAAGGATCTACACTAGAAACAAAAGTTTATTCAAATAAATAAGGCATCATATATGAATGAGAAATATGTTCACATCTTATATAACTCAATGACCAATGCATCATAGTGTTTCTATTTATTTATTGTCATGTTTACTCCTTCAGTCAATCGATCAATTTATTACATCTTTAGATCCCCCATCCAGCCCTCGTTCCCAGCTGAACTCTAAGCACACAACTGATTCAATAGGAAGCTTGCTGCATGCAAAACCATCACCCTTTTTACAGGCTAATCCAACAGTGAAGAAAATTCCTTTGTTACCCAACATTTTTCAGCGACCCACATGCTGCGTGTCTTGTGCTACATGCAAATCATCACCTCCTCCTTTATTCCCTCTCTCCTATCTCTCTGCCTTCCCTCTATTTCGAAAAGAGCGAGAGAAATATCCAAAATAATAATGTAATGATTAGTCGTTTAAATAATTAATTAAAATTTGAAAGATTAAATTCTAATTATGATATATTAAAAAATAATAATAAAATGATAATTTTAAAAATATTAACTGTTTGAATAAAAAAAAATGATATACTGAGTGTGATTTGTTAAAAAAATTCACTTTGAGAATTAAAAAGAGTTAGATACTGATTTAATAAAAAAATAAAAAATAAAAACAACGAGAGAAGAGGCCCCTACCTTATATATACACTTTAGGTTTTTCTCTCATCTCTTATTCTCCATCGTTTCTTTCTTCACTAGCAAGTAGACATGAAGGTGAGTAGCCCCTCCATACATCTCCCCATTTGACTGCTCTTTTAAGTGTCATTTTCACTCACTTTATCAATATCATTCATCCATGCACGCATGGCTGAGAAGTTTACTAATGCATCAAAGTGTTTAACTATTTGATGATTTCTTATGTTAATTTGATCATTGTTTCGGATGCTAAATGACTTTTTTTATATATAAAAAAAAAATTGTTGCTTCTAATTGCACTCCGGCAGTTGCTTGGTTGGATGCACCGCAAGCTCTGGCCGAACAACGGCGGCGATGGGTTTAAGGATTTTGGGGGCGGCGGTAAGTTTACCTCCCACCGCTATTTTTCTTATTCTGCACTTCCTCCACGTTCCATTAATGAAAACTACTGGAAGCTTAGTGTGTAATATGTATTACCAAAAAATAAGACTGAAATGGAAACCTTGTGAGAGGCGTACCTTAGTTGCATACTGCGTTCATCTGCTAAAGTGCGCTCTTCGGCACGTCTAGCAGGCGCGTGTATCTGCATCGGCGGGCGAGCGTCGCCCGATGAGGATCTCCACCGGCGTCGGCGCCGACAATACGAGCCGTTTCATGCTCGCGCGCGGGGCCTCGGTCTTGATGCGGAGGAGTTGTTTGAGGGAGGCGGCGGCCGAGGGGATCCGGCGGTGGAGGAGATCTTCGAGGGTTTTCTCGCCATCGGAACCTTAGGAGTCGGGCCATGGCCGATCGAGGAGGAGGACGAAGCGTCGATCGAGGATGCGCAGAAGGAGTCCGTGGCCGGCGAGGAGCTCGTCGTCGTGCGGGCGGCGCTGGAGACGATCGCGGAGAAGGAAGCGGAGGCGACGACGGAGACGGACCTGATGGTGGTGGAGACGGAGCTGGAGAAGGTACTGGCATCTGAGGCGGAAAGAGAAGGCGGGCGGAGGTCGTCCGCCGCCCGATCCAGCCACGCCGGGTCGTCGGGGGCGGCGGCTGCGGCGTGCCCGCTGCAGGGGTTCCTGTTCGGGTCGTCGTCCGAGGTGGCGGGGGCGATCGAGGCCGAGGTGGCGGATGCGGGGGTGGCCGCGAGCAGCCGGAAGGAGCGGCGGCCGTCGCTGGCGGAGCTGTTCATTATGAGCCGCATCGCGGAGGAGGCCGCCGGCCGAGCGAAGGCTGCGGGTGTTGGAAGCGCAGCGGACTGGGAGGAGAAGGCGACGACCGAGATGCGGCTTTTGAACAAGAGGATGGCGAAGCGCGGCGGCTGGAAGGGATCGGACGGTGCAGACGCAGCAGATGGATCAACGGCGGAGACGAAGATTCAAAAGGTAGTGCAATTCAATACCCCATTCGTGTTTGTGCTACAGCGTCGTATCTGAAGAAGGAATCCATGGTTTCAGATACTTCAAATGTTCCACAGAAAGGTTCACCCACAGAACAGCACCAGTACCAGAAGATCCTGCAAGACTGGTAAGATTGAGAAGAAACACTATGTGCCACTGATCGGAGGCAATGCCATGAAACTGAAAGATGAACGCAGAAAAGAGATCATAAATAACTTGAATAGCAGTGACATGAACGTTGACCAGGGGCACTGGATCAAGACTGATGCAAACTGTGAGTATATGTATGAATGAACCTTCTATAGTCAACTCTCTCAATTTGGAAAGCAGAAAAATGACTTGACTTCACTGAGGGATCAGTAATTCTTTTGTTTTCTGTAACTAACAGATGTGGTGCTGGAGCTGTAGAAGGCGAGGAATCCATGAATTCTCTGTGAGATAGAACTGCCTAGCAGAGTCTTATGTAATAGTAATCTAAAGGTTGGGTGTTTTGTGAGAGTGAGCAACAATAAATCAGAATCAGTAGTTTCATGGCTTCATTATGTAGTAGTTCCTTTCTGTGGCGGCAGAGAATTTATATTTTCAGTGAGAATGCATCATGTTTGTGCTTGAATAAAAAGTGAATAAAGTGCATTGTTTAGTACAATTTCAAGTGAAACAGCATGAGTATTGATGAAGGTTTGAAGTAATATGACAGTAACATTAGTGGATCAGCAAGTCTTCGTTCACGTTAAGAAGTTGAAGGGTGCCACAGATGTGAATACTGCTCGAGATTAAAGACGGATTTAGTTTTTATATATTCAGCAAGAACCTACCTGTTTGGTTGCTGCAAAGCATTTAAGTGCCACCCTTTTGAGATCATGATATCATTGAACAGTCACCTCAATCCTGTAGATGAGTAAAAGGTTCACAAAGTCTGCAAATAACACAAGGAAATAGGAAATGTGACTAGTACCCTTTCTTTATCTTCTTAGATACTTCCATTATCTGTTTTGTGTTATCCAAGTAACCTAAAATGTGATTTAACATACGAATTAACGAGAATAAGATAAGAATCTATGAACATATAAGAAGAGATGAATCAGCAATGTTCTTGTTACCATCCAGTCCAAGCGACATCATAGCTGCCCGAGCCCTCGCTATCAAGGTATACTTCCGGCTATAGTAGGGGATACATATAACCCATCTGACCACTCGGTAACTGCAGCAAGTAGCATGTTATAAAAAATTGAGGGGGTTTTATATTTTGATACATCATCAGTTCCTGTCTCCTTTTTATTTTAGTTTGTATTCTCTTTTCCTAATAATTGTGCACAAAAATATATTATCATTGTATGTATGAACAAACACTGGCATGATTAGAGGAACCAATAGGATTCACCTTTAGCCATGGGGTGTTATTTACACAAGGTGTAGACAATGCAACTGTATTCCTCTCAACTTGGTACCTTGTGTATGTATTTACACAAGGTGTAGACAATGCAATGCAATCTTATTTAAGTACAATTTAGTTTTCTCTTAAACGATAGGGTGAATTGCCTGCATTCTAGTTTATCTATATCACCTCATGTTGAGGAGGAGCAAATAGGTTTCATACTGGAACAAAATCCCATGACAGAAAAAAGACACTACTTTATCAAACACCAGTGAGACTCCAATAAATTATAGAAACTCAAAAAATCTTACGAACATTGCATGTACCTCGTTTACTAAAGCAAAATTGTTCTCCGATTTGCTTCCTCCTATGTAGCTGTGGTAACACATTAAGCATAAACGTTAGTTAGCAAAGTAAGAGGACCAAAATGGACAATCTTGGTCACATTCAACAACTGTTAGATGAAGACATACATTGTGCCAGAGCATTTTCCTTGCTATGATACATCTTTACTCCTAGCTTCTTCTAGTTCCTGTATTGTAGCTCTACCAAGTCCAACAATTGGTAGCTCAGTTCTCCAGCTTCCCCTTTTAGATTTATTATCGGATTGTAACTTATCCACAACCTGATAATTATTAAAGATAATAAGAAGCCATCTTCACTCAAATATTGACAGGGAAAAACTAAATAAAAATGTCACGAGCAAGCCTGTATAGATAAACACACTTAAGAAGTTAAGATTACAAATTCAAACGTCCATAAAGTACCGATTCTGCTACTTCGATTGAGATACAATATTTTATTTCCAGGAGATTAATTGAAAATTTAGCAAACTATTTAATTGTTAGTGTTCTTATCACCAAAATAGTTTTGTAAGAAAATCGTTTTGTATTTAGTGCAATTTGAGACTACCAATACATCGAACGACAATTCAGGCAAAAATAGATGAGCAAATATTAAAACAACAATTTATATTCAAGATCTAATGAAACCTCGAATGTAACGAAAAGTCCAAAGCATTCGCAAAATCCCTCAACCACACAAATAGTTGGAAGCTCACAATCAGAATCCAAGACTAAATTTCTCCTAAATAAACGCCTGGAATTAACCTGAACCAAATCGAGTAACATCATAACAAAAGCAACCGCGACGATCACACAAGAACTAAGAGCTTACTTCACGGAGGTTATGACGAACCCTAGGACGGCGTCTTTGATCCCCTTTTCCCGTAGAGCGCGGAGGGCCACGGGAAGAACACCGGCGAGGAAGAGAGTGAGGATTGGAGCGACGACGAGGGAAAGTGGTTCGTACTGCGCGAAGGCGGCATTGGCCTCGGCGCGGAGGCGGATCAGGCGAGCTTCCATGCGGCCGGCGAGGCAGACGGAATCCTCGATTCGAATTGGCTACCCTCACAACGAAATTAACCAAGGCGGTTATCGTACCCTTTGCTGCTGGCTCCGCTTTTAACGGGTTCGGATGTTAGCTAGCTACTGAATGTACAGTACGGCCGTAGAACTATATAGCGCAACACTCGTTTAATGGATCGGGTCTGGATCATCAAGATTAATTAATATCCGCATCCATGCCTAATCGGTCACTGGAGGTAAGCACAAACAAAACCAAAAAGAGCATCATTTATTATTTTCATTAAAAAGATGTTCATTTCAAAAATATACATATTAAAAGGATGTTGCATTATACTTTTCATCTCATTTTTTTATTATTAAAATATTTATAATAATTTTGACTAAAATAGTATAATATAGAATAGTTTTAATAAAAATATTAAAATATGAAGTAGTTTTAATTAAAACTATTATAACACAAGATATTTGCTACTCTATATTATAATAGCTGCTCTAATTATAGAATTTTAGTTAAATTACTAAAAAAAAATATTAGAATAGCAATATTTTTTCAAATGATATTTTTTAATATTTATTTAAAAAATAAGATTCTTATTATGTTATAAAATACTATCACTATTCTATACCCAATCTATTAGTTCATTAATTATCATAAAAACTGTCCCATGTAACGTGATGATAAAATATTTAAAAAAATAAATAAGAGAATTGATATAGCTTAGCAAATCCAATCGAATTGGCAACAACTTTCTCAAGTGTCAGTCGAGTTCCAATATCGTACTCATACAACTATAATGTTCCCATACTACGAACCTAATCGAGTCATCTCCCTCCAGCCTCAACTTTCGATATCGTCTAACATAAAATTAGCCCTCGCGAGGAAGCCTGCTTTGAGGGTGATGCATAACTAACGACTTAATAGTATTAGAAATACGGCTTAACAATTATTGTCCTTATCACGATATCCCCGCACGGTTGGCCGACCAGTAGGCGATGTTTCACTCGTGCAATCGTCCACTTAGATCGCCTAGGGCTCCCGTGATAGTTCACATGGAGATTACGTCTTGATAGTTATCAATGTCGTACCTGAGATTTTTCTGGCCCGAGAGTAAGTATCAAAAAAACAAGATCATTTTACAATATCTTATTGTTATTTTAACTAAAAAATAAGCAAAATCTTATAGTTGAACAAATAGATCCTGTGTAAGATCACGATTCTACAAATTATAGTTGAACAATAAGCAAATGAAAAAAGAAAAGAGGAAACAAAAACTTACTGTTACCGCATGCTATTAGTGTCTAGAAAATGAAAAAAGTTGGTTGACTGAAAAAGAAGAAAAAAATAACGTTGTTATTATCGTCGAAGAAGAATATAGCAGAGGGAAGAAGGAATTGTTATTGAGAAGAGAGGAAACAAAAACTTACTGCTCTTACCGCTTGCTATTAGTGTCTAGAAAATGAAAAAAAAGTTGGTTGACTGAAAAAAAAGAAAAAAATAACGTTGTTATTATTGTCGAAGAAGAATATAACAGAGGGAAGAATGGAGAAAATAAAGGGAGAAGAAAAAAAAAGAAAAGAAGTCGAAGTCATAAGGTTGTGGATTGTTTGATGAGAGAGAGAAAAATTAAAAATATCTTAATTTATTTTAAATCGACTAAATTAATTTAATTCATTAACTTGGTTCGGATATAACTTAGTCAAATTAAGTTCAAATCAACTTCAATTTGAACCAATATAATTCTTATTTTCATGCTTACTTGGATTTAGATCGAACCCAATCCGATTTAAATTCCACATTTTCATTTCATACTCGATGATTCAATTCGTTTATTTAATTTAAAATTTAATATTTAACATAATTTAGAGTAAATTAAGAATTCTAAATTTATCATACTAATATAAGTGATAGACTAATTTTTGGGCCCCTTCAAAAAGTGGGCCTGAGGCGACTGCCTCTTGGGCCTCACCTAAGGTCCGGCCCTGCTGTCAACCATCCCTGCAACTAAAGAGGATCCTCGGAACTTCTCCCGGTAGAATCGAGCAACTTGCAGAGCCAGGGAAGCGAAAACAGCTCATCCCCAAAGGATGAGGCAAGGTCGACGAAGATGCCAGCGATGTGCTTCTGAAATGCTTCGATTTTGACATTGTACTATCCACTAAGTGGATCACGGTGGTGGTCGTCGTCGATGAAGTGGACCTGCTCATGGCAAAGGTTGAGAATGCAGCGACCAAATGAGGCGAAGGGTGCGAAGTCCTAGTAGTCCGTGCTGGCATGATCATATCACTAGAGAACAAGAATTGTTGAACTCTTTTGGAAAACTTGAAATTGGAAGGGAGAAATTAAATTTTTGGTCCGATAAACAATGAAACTGGAAGAGGGCAAAGGGGAGAGGATGAGATTCGTTTCTCTCTTTTTCTTCATTCAAAAGATTTGTTTCCCCTAGGTATTCCTTTCTCTCCTCTATCCGCACTTGAAACAAAGCATAAATTTTTGATGGGGAGCATCATGATGAGTAATATGTATTATTTTCTATGTTTGGGAAAATTTGATTGAAATAAAAAAATTTAATAATATTTGGACTGATTGATTTCTCATCATCATATTTATAATTTTTAAAATTATTTCAAAATTTTAAATGTTTTTTTAAAAGTTTATCTTATTTTTAATAAATTATTTTTTAAAAAAAATAATTTAATGTTTGATTTTGAATAAATTATAAATACCAATTCAAAAATTTTAATTAAAGTATTTTTATTTTTTTACTTTAATTTTTAAATTAAAAATAAATAAAAATATAAATTTATATAATAATTATATTAATTAATTAACTAATTAATTAATTAATTATTAATTTAAAATGCCTTCTCAACCCTTAATCAATACCCAATTTGACGGTCAAACCTTAACTAATACGAAGTTTATCACAAATACTCATTTATATTTTTATACTAATTGTGACACTTTTAGTACCCCACTTAGCCTCTCTAAACTCTGGATTAAACCATTGTTACATTCAAATATTCATCTTATACTTGGTCTGAATTTCTTAATTCAACCTGATCTTCACCAAGGATTATACTCTCTTTTTTCTACTCTTATCCTTTTTTCTATTGTGTCTGGCTATCCTTCTACCGTGCGTAAGCATGGTGATGCCCCAACTCTTGATCCTCTAGCTCCGGCTCCATGTGTACCCCTGCCATGGTAGTTACTTGCCAGTGTACCAATAATACAACCCCTTGTATAGGCTCTTGTTTATTTCACATACAACCCAAATCTTGTGAAATGATTTTCCAAGACTTAAGAGAAAACAATGACAATTACCTATTTGAAGAATACCTAGATTGTTATCTAGATCTACCAACTGACTTAGCATCAACAAAACTGGTATAACTTATCTCTACACAAATAGACCTTGATGATCTGGTCTCACGACTAGAAAAGATAGAAATTATATGTAATAATCTCACTAAATATTGGGAAAGAGATAAGGTATACTGCAAATTAGCAATTTTAAACCCGGATTTAACTATAAAAGCACAAGATTTACGATATACTAATTGGGAAATGGAAGAATGTAAAACTCATATACAACAATTATTAAACCTTGGAGCTATTCAAAGATCAACCTCAAAACATAGAAGCCCTACCTTTATAGTAAATAAAAAGACCGAACAAAAAAGAGGACAATCTAGAATGATATTCAACTACAAAAGACTAAACGATAACTGTCAAAAAGATGATTATAAAATTCCATATAAGGATCAATTACTTAATAAAATACAAGATTCAAAATGGTACTTAAATTTTGATATGAAATCAGGATTTTGGCAAGTCAAGATATACCCAGAGTCAGTAGAATGGACTGTATTTTCTTGTTCCGAAGGATATTTTAAATGGCTAGTTATGTCATTCGGTTTAAAAGTAGCGCCATAAATCTTTTAGAGAAAAATGGATAATATTTTTAGAAACTTAGCAACTTGTACATGTGTTTATATAGATAATATACTAGTTTTCTCTGAGACAAAAGAAGAGCACTTTGCCCATTTACATTTGGTATTCAACTTATTTGAAACACATGGATTGATCATTGCCAGAAGTAAAATGAAACTTGCTGTTAAAGACATAGAATTTTTTGGAGCTGAAATTGGGCAAGGAAAAATAGCCCTGCAGCCACATATTACTTCAAAAATCTTAAATTTTTCAGATAAAATGGAAGATACAAAAATACTTAGATCTTTCTAGGGGTTATTAAATTATGTCAGACAATACTTAAAGGATATAGGAAAAATTAGTGGACCCCTATACAACAAAACTTCTGTAATAGGACAAAATACTTTAATCAACAAGATCTGACTTTAATTAGAAAAATTAAAGACCTAGTTAAAATCATTCCAATTCTCACCTTACCACTAGATTCATACTACTTGATTATAGAGACAGATTGTTGTGAAACAGGATGAGGAGGAGTTCTCTATTGAAAGACTCTTAAATATGAACCAAAAATTATGGAAGAATTATGTCGATATGCTTCTGGACAGTACAAAGAAAAAAGGTCATTTAACATCTCTAGATTATGAAATTCTAGCTATTATTTATTGTCTAGATGATTTTCAATTTTTCATCTACAGTAAACAAGAAATCATAATCAGAACAGATTGTGAGGCTATCGTTAAATATAGCCAATAAACAAAAGGATTACGAAAAGGACTGAGCACAAAAAGATGGTTAAAATTTACTGACACTATTATTAATAAAGGTTTAACAATCTAGTGGGAACACATTAAGAGAAGTAACAATTCCCTAGCAAACACATTATCTAGACTATTACATTAACTTCACAAACACTTTGCAGGTATGGATAAGCTAAAGAAAGTAAAAACTTTTGCCACAAAAATCATGAGGTTTGACAACCAAGAACTTCAATAATTCACTCATTATGAGGAACAATTTCACTTTTCAACAAGAGACAAACTTGATCATATTCAAACATGTTTACTTGATAATATATGGAACATTCCAACCATTCCAACCATTCCAGGCGGTGCTAATTAGAAAATATCAATTATCAATGCCCTAGTAAATTACTTCCAAACAATAATACAAAGCCAACATGAAAGAAGTATTCCTATTATGTAGTATATTCTGGCACCCAAGCAGAAGTCTATCATGATTGGGAAGAAGTAACTATCGCAATCCAGACATGTGAACATCCTTCATTTAAAGGCTTTTACTCATTAGATGAAGCCTTTGCCTCAGCCAGAGCAGTCATAGGGACAATTTTTTTTGTGAGTACTCTACTCAAGACAGGAGGAAGATTACCTTCAGAAACAAGCCAACTAAAAAAGACTTATACTCAGGCGATCATTACAAAACCAAAAGGTATAGAGACTATTGAAAAACAGATACACAGGCCTAACTATGTTACTTTGGCCCAATTAAAAGAAAGAGCTGAAGAAACGTCTGCACAAAGACAATCAGAAACCATGCTACTTGGACTTCACAATACTATTCCAGAGGAAGTCAATACCTACATCCGAAGTTTAGCAGGAAAATCTACTTTCTTGATTTTTGCAAAACTTTGTGAAGCTTTGAAACTATTATATCACAAGCCACCTCAAGGAATGAACATCGTATATGAAGCAGAATTCAACCCCAAGCTAAAATGTCAGAAAAGAAATAAAACTTGTGAAACTTCTAAAAAATATGGGTGTTAATGCCAACTCATATATTCATTCCGAAGAGTACATATAAATCTAGAAACATATGAACAACCAACAATTAAGGGCAGAACAATTACTCCATTCCATCTAATGGACTATGGTCTTCTTTACAAGTTATGGATACATGATCCTGAATTCATTAAAAAATTTCAAAGAAACTTGGGTAGATTATAGCCTTAGCCCTTGAAGAAGAAGAAACTTATGTGATATGTACTTTTGATAGCTCTCCCTCGGAATGGATAGATCTAAAAATTGAACCAGCCAAGCATCTTATCAAGATATAAATTAACGAATTTAATGAGACTATAGCAGAGTTTGATGACTTTACTTCTGACTTTGATGTTAATTGGGATGCTTTCACATCCTTAGCAGATCAACTGAAACATTGGAGAGTATCTGTCCAAGGAACCCAATGGTCTTGGGACAAAATAGATGATCCAAACAGCTACCTCCTAGCAGGAAAAACATACACGGAAAAAATTTACTTATCCAGAGATATGGGTACTAGATTTTTTTCCTTTTCTCTCACAACACAACATACAACGCTTTTATAGCACTATCAGAGGAAGACCGAAAGATGGGCTAACAAACAAAGTGCCAGCTCAGCCTTTTCCTTCTCCAGAGCAGCTCTGCAAAGGGAGGCCCAAGCAACCAGCTCTACTCAACAACCAGCCCGGTTCAATGAAGCCCAAGGCAACAGTTCTACTCCGCCCCTAGACTCCACAAGTGAACAAAATCTTGAAAACATGATGGAACCCTAGGGTCCTACACATAACATCCCCGTGAATTTCGCCTTTAACCTGTTCATCCCCCCGACATGACAGCGCCACGAAAAATCGTCTTTATAGCTCTACTACCTGTTCAGCTCCACTACCACCATTACTTTTCACCTCCACTATCATCTTTATAGCTCCACTATTTTTACAGCTCCACTCCACTAGTTTCTGTCTTCCACTTTAGTCATCCTTATCTCTCCCATCCTTTTTCTTCTCCTAGAAAGAGTCCTTCCTTCTATAAAAAACCCTCCTAGAACGTATGAAGCATTCGCCTCACCCCCGGGAGATCTAGTCTCGAGTAAGCAAACAAGTGTTCTCTAAGTATTTGTAAGGTTTTAATGTCCTTTGTCAATAGCTTGTAAATATATTTCCAGTACTGTTATTGTATAAACTTATAAGTAATTCAGCTATTAGCTTATGAACCTTGTAAATAGTTAAGTTGTTTATAATATAAGTTGTTTCTATTATGGAAGTCTCAAAACTTTGCTAAAATCCAAACAGAGTGGTCTCTCTTGGTTTCTGCTTTTTCTCGGTCCTTATCTAAGAAACAAAGGTGAACAGAAACTGTATGAGAAAATTTGTGTAAGTCCTGTGCAGACTGACTAGAAATATCTCTCTATCTTCTTTAAGTTGGGGCAACAAAGAGAGTTTCTCTACAGGTGAGGCTTATTGAACAAGAAAAAACTGGATTACCATAATGTTTGGAATTAGCATAGCTTTAGCTCTCTTTAAACTAACCTAAAAAAAATGGAAAAAAACATGTTCACAATTACTGTTCATCACAATTTCTTCTTCTTCAAGGGCTAAGGTTATAATTTGCCCAAGTTTCTTTGGAAAATTTCGAATGGAGTCAGGATCATATACCCATAACTTGTAAAGCAAACAATAATCCATTAGATGAAATGGAGTAATTGTTCTGCCCTTAATTATTGGCGGTTCATAGGTGTCTAGATTTATATGTACTCTTCGGAATAAATATACGAGTTGGCATTGACACCCATATTTTTTAGAAGTTTCACAAGTTTTGTTTCTTTTCTGACATTTTAACTTGGGCCTGAATTCTGCTTCATATACGATGTTCATTCCTTGAGGTGACTTGTGATGTAATAGTTTCAAGGCTTCACAAAGTTCTGCAAAAATCAAGAAAGTAGATTTTTCTGCTAAACTTCGGATGTAGATATTGACTTCCTCTGGAATAGTATTGTGAAGTTCAAGTAGCATGGTTTCTGCTGACGTTTCTTCAGCTCTTTCTTTTAATTAGGCCAAAGTAACATAGTTAGGCTTGTATATCTATTTTTCTGTAGTCTCTGTCCCTTCTAGTTTTGTAATGATCGTCTGAGCATAAGTCTTTTCTGGTTGGCTTGTTTTTGAAGGTGATCTTCTTCCTGTCTTAAGTGAGTACTCATAAAAAAAAATTTCCCTATGACTGCTCTAGCTGAGGCAAAGGCTTCATCTAATGAGTAAAAGCCTTTAAATGAAGGATGTTTGCATGCCTGGATTGCGATAGTGATTTCTTCCCAATCATGATAGACTCCTGCTTGGGTGCCAGAATATACTACATAATAGGAATAATTCTTTCAAGCTGGCTTTAGTATTTTGTTTTGGAAGTAATTTGTCAGGGCATTGATAATTGTTATTTTGTAATTAGCACCTCCTGGAATGGTTGGAATGTTCCACATGTTGTTAAGTAAACATGTTTGAATATGATCAAGTTTGTCTCTTGTTGAGAAGTGAAATTGTTCCTCATAACGAATGAATTGTTGGAGTTCTTGGTTGCCAAACCTCATGATTTTCGTGGCAAAAGTTTTTACTTTCTTTAGCATATCCATACATGCAAAGTTTTTGTGAAGTCAATGTAATAGTCTAGATAATGTGTATGCTAGGAAATTGTTACTTCACTTAATGTGTTCCCACTAAATTGCTAATCCTTTGTTAATAATAGTGTCTGTAAATTGTAACCATCTTTTTGTGCTCAGTCCCTTTCGTAATCCTTTTGTTTGTTGGCTATATTTAACGAGAGCCTCACAATCTGTTCTGACTATGATTTCTTGTTTACTACAGATGAAAAGTCGAAAAGCATCTAGTTTACTTGATAAATACTTGATCTCTTTTTCCGGTAACTTCAAGTTTACAATATCCGTTCTCTTGTATTTTTGCAAATTGTTTAGAATATTCTATAGCTTCTTCGTAATAGTTGTTTTCAAAGTTCAGTCTGTTCATTTATATTTTATGTCCTCTGGTGTTATATGTAGATTTTTAAATTCTTCTATGAGTTGTATTTTATTTTGATTCAGAAGTTGTATTAAGGTTTTATGAGGTTCACTAAAGAGATTTGTGTCTCTCTGAGTCTTAGAGAAGTGTTTTAGTTGTTTGTTTAGAGAATCTTGAGATTCTTTTAGAAAATCTAAGTTTTGGCTAAGTCTGCTTATTAGTAGTGTTTGTTGTTGTAAT
>JBBUKS010000060.1:3885104-3895689 GCA_038050645.1 Hedychium gardnerianum
TTATCCACAACCTGATAATTACTGAAGAGAATAAGAGGCCATCTTCACTCAGATATTGACAGGGGAAACCAAAGAAAATTTTTCAACCAAATCAAGTAGAGTCACAAGCAAGCCTGTATGGATAAATTGCTGGCAGATATCTTAAATTTAGCAATCAGCCCTGAAGTACCAATTCTACTACTTTATTGACATACAAGCATAAAATATTTTGTTTCAAGAAACATAAGACAAATTAGAAAACACTTTTATTAATTATATCCTTGTTACCAGATAGCTTTGTAAGAAAATCATGTTATCTTCGATGCAATTTGAAAACCTAGCAACAAATCAAAGATATTCGGACTCAAATGCATGGAAAAAGATTCAGATAAATGCTTATATTCTCTCTAAATGAGACCTCGAAAGTAACGACAATCACGAAGCATTCTCCAACTCCATAACTTGCAAAATCTCTCGACCACATAAGTGGAACACCAAATTTAAATTCAAGACTAAATTGCATAAAAATCTCACCTTTTTCTTCTCGAACTCGATATACCAGTTCACGCCTGGAATTAACCTGGACCAAATCTTGCAACTTCAGTTCAAAACAGAGAACTTAACCGAAAAAAAAATACAACCATCGGACAAGTACATAAGAGCTCACTTCACGAAGGTTATGATGAACCCTAGGACAGCGCCCTTGATCCCATTTTCCCGTAGGGCGCGGACGGTCACGTGAAGGGCGCGGGCGAGGAATAAGGTTACGATCGGAGCGACGACGAGGGCGAGTGGCTCGTACTGCGCGAGTGCGGCGTTGGCCTCGGCGCGGAGGCGTACCAGGCGAGCTTCCATGCAGGCGGCGAGGGAGACGGAAACGTGGATTCGAATGGCTTCGCTCGCGTATTTAGCAAAGAAATGGGTGACGATAGAAATCAGAAAGGCGTGACGATTTATATAGTTCTTTTGTTCTCTTCCGCGGCGGTAATCGTACCGCTTCTGCCTCCGCTTTATTAACGGGTTCGGATGCTAGCTATGAAGGTAGAACTATAGAGCTGCCACCTTGCCGATCGCTTAAGGGGTCGGATTAGGATCGTTAAGATCGATTAAGATCCGCATCCATGTAAGTTATTACGTGTAAACGACGTCGTCTTTTATCATTAAGGCATCGGTCGAAAAAAAAGTGTGTTTCCATGCGTATATTGGAATCCAGAGGAATTTATATGCGGGAGATGATCCGCCGTTCGACTGTCCAAATTAAAGGTAGGGATTTGCTCGCTTAAAACTCGGGGTCGGGCCAGGTGTCGTTGTCGTCCTCACCATACGTTGACCTGAATCGCGGACAGGAACGTTGGCAAATGAAACACGTTGTTATTTTTTTGTTGCGGGCCGTTATGAGATCAAGCGTCAAAACTGGTATATATTTTTTGGATGATTTTC
This sequence comes from Hedychium gardnerianum, assembly GCA_038050645.1. Classification (NCBI taxonomy): domain Eukaryota; kingdom Viridiplantae; phylum Streptophyta; class Magnoliopsida; order Zingiberales; family Zingiberaceae; genus Hedychium; species Hedychium gardnerianum. Next base: position 3,886,524 of record JBBUKS010000060.1, read on the forward strand.
ATTATTCAACGATAACTACTAACGGAATGCGGCAGATTTTTTTTTTTATTATTATTCTTCATCCTATAAAATAGGGTTGATAGGTAGAGGGGCCAAAGAATATTTTTTTTTAAAACAAAACTTAAAAGACTATTTTTTTTTTCTATGCAATTGACATAATTATAATTATAGTAACTATAAATTTATAATTATATTTATTATGTAATTATTATAATATAATATTAATTAATATTGATAAAAATAAATTATCTATATTATAAAATTATAATGATAATTATTATAATATGATATTGATTAATATTGACTAAAAATAAAATACTATAACATAATATTAATGTTGACTAAAAATAAAAATATTATTAATTACAATATAATTAATTAAAGTTGAAATATTTATATTATAGTAATTTTGAAATTTAATTGTTATAATACAAATATTTTTATTGATAAAATTAAAATATTTATATTATAATAATTACGGTTAATTTAATCCTGCATGTAAAGGCATATGACTCATATGGGATGGCCCATCCATACTCATGAGTCATGTAAAGTGTCCTTGCAGGATCGAAGTTACCCCTAACTTACCTGGTAAAGCTGTCCAAATTACTGGAGCAGGCGATGGCCAGAGCAACAGCAATGGCGTCTGAACTCCCTGCTCTGGTTAACAAGTGCAGCAGTAAACTTAATTTGCAGTTGAAATTTATTAAAGCTCTCAGAATGAATTAAGCAATGAAAACAGGGAGTTTCACTTCAATTAAATGAATAAGTTTAAATAATTTATTAAATTAGAGGAACAAAAGAATGAATGAGCGCAGTGAAGACAGTAAATAGGACAAGCAATGAAGTTGGCGCAAATGATAGGGCAAAATTGATGTTGGCTTTTCTAAATGTTTGAACTTTTTTCCTTTTTCAATTACTTGTCCATATGTCTCAGGTCTCAGGTCTCAGGTCTGTTCTGTTCTGCTGCTCATGGTCCATCAGGCATGTGCTGCTACAGACTGCAGTTGATGCTCAGGTATCTAACACTTTGTGGCATGATACTAAAATGCTGGGAAAAGCTTGATTATTCTTCCAACTTCAAGTCTGACTGCAATGCCAATTAGATCATGTCACCTCCTGACACTTGATTATGAGCTTATGAGTCTCTCTCTCTTTTACATTCACCATTATTGACACATTACATCCTGTTCTGTTCCTGTGAAGACAAACAAGTTATGAAATATTATTTATTTGATCATTTTCTTACATAAGAGTTTGAACAAGTTTCAACCTTCAATTCTTATCTTCAAGTTTTTCTGCAACTTTTTCTTCTTCTTTTGTATTCATAGGAAAAGATTGTTAGTCTTGTTTATCATCTTGTGTTTATTTTATTGTTTAATTATTGTTGCTATAGTGTAAGATCTCTCTAGCTCCTAAAGTCTCTACCTCACAAGATTTCATGAGGGAAAATCCTATTAGTTTGATCAAACTTTCTAAAATTCCTAAAGGTTTTCCCTATTGTTTTTATTCAAGGGAGATTTAGTGAATTTTTGAAGAAAACACACCGAATGTACCATAAGTCATTGGTAGAAGTATAGTCCCCCGTCATAATTAAGACTAGTTTGTTTAATAAAGATAGAGATAAGATCAACTTTAATGTTTCTAATTAACTTTATAGTTAATTGAAATATTAAAGTAAAAAGGGAGAAGATCAAAGTAAGTTTTGAGTACTTCATAAACTATTAATCTTAAATTCACTCATCACAGAAGAGATCGTTCTTACAGCGTGACACAAAGTAAAAAATGCTCGTCAGTTTCCGTCATTTATCCTCTGAAAAAAATAAATCTTAAATAATTATTAATTTAAATAATAATCAACGTACGAGAAAAAAAATAAAAACATAATTATTAATTAAAATTTAATTTTTAAATTTCATGATAATTACCTACTACACTAATCATCATCCGTCTCAAGTGATAAAAGTATTCACGTCAAATTTTTTAAATTAAATTTTTATCTTAAATTTTATATTAAATTTTTTTTTATATCAACTATCCTATTTATTTTTAAAATTTAAAAAATAAAATTTAATTTCTAAATATTAAATAATATTTTTTTTAATTCTTTATTATTATAAATATAATAATAAAAAATTGAAAAAGAGAAAAAAATATATAAAAAAAATAGTGTGATGAAAAATGGTTTTTTTAAATAATTAATTTGATGTATAATAAAAAATAATTATTTAAATTTAATAAAATGAATGATTTATTTTAAATTTTAGAAATCGACGTGAATGTCCTGAGAGATCGTTCTTACCTGAATTGCTTCATACCAGCGCAGCGCCATCCATAGAGTTTCCGGCACGTGCGTCCGAACCAATGTGTGGCATTAACAATCCCTTTCGCCCGTGCCTTCGCGTCTCCCTAATTGCCACGTTCGCTGCTCAGCCTGTTGAGCTGCCGGCTTCTTGCTTAATACGAACTGACTCACTGCGGAGTGATAGAACGAGGAGGGAGAGACTGGGATTGATACTGTGGAGAAGTAAATAACTTTGGTATCGCTCTCCATCGCTGGCGTTGAGAGCCGAGCGGCGAGTGAGAAAGGAGGAAGGAATGGGAGAGGTAGAAAGTTAATTCCTTCTTTCTTTGTTTTTTTTCTTCTTCTGAAGAATATTTTTGTTCTGTTTCGTTGTGTTTGTGTGATTTTGGAGCTTTAGGGGATGATTTTGGTCTAAAGATGGTTGCTTTGATGGCAGGAAGAGAAAAAGGTGGAGCAGGCGAAGGTGGCGGCAGCGGGGGAGGAGGAGAAGCCGAAGGCGAAGGAGGAGAAGAAGGAGGAAGCGGCGAAAGGCGAGGGGAAGAAAGACGGAGGTGGCGGCCAGGGGGAGAAGAAGGGAGGCCAGGAGGAAAAAATGCCGCCTCCGCCACCGGAGGAGATCGAGATGCGCGTATTCATGCACTGCGAGGGGTGCGCGAGGAAGGTGAAGCGCAGCTTGAAGGGATTCGACGGTAATTCCGGCCGCCAAAAACCTCGCCTTTGGCTTGTTTTGTGTGGCATATTCGAGTAAAAAACGGGGCTTGGTTTTGTGTTCTTGCAGGTGTGGATGAAGTGACGGCGGACTGCAGAACCCACAAGGTGGTCGTGAAGGGTAAGAAAGCGGCGGAGGACCCCATGAAGGTGGTGCAGAGAATTCAGAAGAAGACCGGGAGGAAGGTGGAGCTGCTGACGCCGCTGCCTCCGGCGAAGCCGGAGAAGAAAGAGGATGAACAAAAGGAAGAGGAAAAGCCAAAGGCGGAGGAGAAGAAGGAAGAGGTCTACTCTTTATCTCTGCAAATCTCTCTCAATGCGCTCCTTTTTCTCGAACAAATGCTTTGAATCTTTACCTCGTTCTACTTCTTTCCATCTCCGGCAGCCCCAAGTGATCGAAGTGGTGCTCAAAATCCACATGCATTGCGATGCCTGCGAGCAAGAGATCAAGAAGCGAATCCTAAGGATGAAAGGTTTCCTGCTTCTCTGCCTCCTCTAATGTTCTTTAACTCTGAGATTGCGATCAAAGATCCCTCCTTTTTTCGTTGATGTCGACAAAAGATTCAAACTTTTTGTTCGTTTTCTCCGTGTTTCGCTGAACGGAGCAGGGGTAGAAATGGTGGAGCCGAATCTGAAATCTTCCCAAGTAACCGTGAAGGGTGTGTTCGACCCGGCGAAGCTGGTGGAGTACGTCTGCAAGAGGACCGGCAAGCACGTGGCGGTGGCGCAGCAAGAGCAGGAGGAGAAGAAAGCGGTCTGCGAAAAGGGCGGCGGCGGTAAGGACGCGGCCAAGGAGGAGAAGGCCGAAAACGATGCCGGGGGAGACAATGCTGAGAAGAAAGAAGAGAAAGAGGGTGGTGGGGGCGGAACATCAGTCGGGGACGAGAAGGATAAGAAGGAAGTCGGCGGAGCGGCGGAGGAAGGGGCGCCGCCGCCCCCCAACGCGATGGAACAACCGATGAGAAACGAGTTCTACCAGTGCTACCCGAGGTACCCCGCCGCCGGATACGTGGGATACGCGTATCCCCCGTATCCCCCTCAGATCTTCAGCGACGAGGACCCAAATGCTTGCTCTGTGATGTAATCCACGATAGGGGGAAAAAACTTCTTTTTTTGGTTAAAAAATAGATTAATTATTAGTGCATAATATGATCTTTCAATCCATCTCGGGAAAAAAATTATAAATGTGTTCTGTCTTAGATCATTTTCTTCCTCTTTTATTTTCTTAATCTTTTGTTATGGTTCGAGTTCTTATTAACAAGATTTGTTTTTGGTGATGGATTATATTTTTTACTGTTAAATTTAAATCTGTTAAAATTTGAATCGATTCATTCATGAATAGAAGATTAATATGAATTAGTTTATTTTAAAAGACACTAATGATATATATATATATATATATATATAATTTTATTAGTATGTACATCTTATTCTGTATAATCATGAATATTTATTGAGGTGATCATGTATATCATTGATCAAAATATATGTGATGTTGATCAGGATTATGTCATCTTAATAAGTGCACATGATTGTACGATTCTACAGGATAAAGTGTGTAGGTTATTAAAATCTTTTATATATATATATATATATAAATAAAAGGATTTGAATTAATTATATTTTTAAAATATATAATTATTTTTATTGGTTTTATTTATGAGTTTGCGTTTAGTTAAGATCGGCTTGAGCATTTGATTGTTATAATTGGCTTGAGTTTAGTTATAATTGCTTTTACAAAATTTATAATAATGCTGATAAACTATTCCCTTGATAAAGATCATATTGATTAGTTGCTCAAATCAAATCATTAAAATAAACAAACACTTCAATTTTCTCCGACCAAGATAATCTTTTTAATTGTCTTGTGCTCTAATTGTATTTTTAAATTGTAACTTTCTCTTTCTATCTTTAAGTATTGTCAAAATCCTCTAGTCTATTATTATTATTATAGTTATTATTATTATTTTAACACTATACTTATACTTTTACAAATATATATTGTCAATTCACTTCTATTAATATTACACATAAAATACTTTTTATATACTTCCAATTCAAATACAATCCAACACGTTTAGAACTCCATTTTAATGATTAACCATTTTACTCGTCACAAAAGATAAAATAAAGGGTCCAGTGACCCTGATGCAACGACAAGGATAATATATAATTTCTTAAATATTTATAATTTGAAGTATATTATAATTTTTTTTATGAGATAACAAATTTAATACATTAGCTTTTAGACAAGGAGTTGTTTATATTTTCGGATTTGTCTGATCAATTTGAGGGATCAAGTCGTTCATCTTCAAGACTAATTGAACAGAAAACTCAAATATGTAGATTATCAAAAATAAATAAATAAAGGTGATAGGATTATAAATGAGTCAAGTCGAGCTAAATTTTATAATGTTCAAGTTTATTTGATAAGATAATCGAACCCAGTCTAAAATAAATCAAGTCGTTGAAATGATTGTTCAACTTTGGCTAGTTTCATTTTTATAAACTTGAGTCTAGTTCAAACTTAGCTTGAGCTTGATTCGTTTAGATGTTATCGAGCTCTCATTTAAGCTTATTTGATTTATTAAAGTTTTTACATTTTAAACTTATTTGATTGATTATTAAGTTTTATAATACAAATTTGTTTATTCATTTCGAAACTTTTTATCTATTTATTTAGCATGTTGATAAGAGTTTATTGATAAACATTGTTCACGAATATATTTATGAATATTAACGAACTGAACATATGCATTCAAGTTTATTTATTTAGTTTAATGAGTTATTCAAGTTTATTCATTTAATTAATCTTGTGCGTATTAAATGAACATAAATAAACTCTTACTAAGTTGAAAACCAAACTTATTCACAAAAGTTTGGTCCATTTACCGCCCAAATTAAAATGAGAACTCCATCACCTTGACACCATCAACATGTGTTTAGTTGCTTTAACCCATCCTTTAATTTTTGACGTCGGGTAAAATATTGATTATCCTGCGAGCTGACATGAAGAATGATCTGAGGAGGAACAAGAAGAGAAAATATAAAATATAAAATATAAAAGAGAAAACTATCGTCCTCTAGGATTTCTAGAAAAAGAAATATTATTCAATATAGAAAATAATTCTCAAATAGCTAAACAATACTATTATATAGACAAACCTTAATCCATAAATATCAAAAATATCAAAAATATCCTAAATACCATAAAAATAAAAATTACTAAAAATAGTAAATAATATATTTTGGGCCTCCGAAATGGGCCTAAACAATGCTTTTTGGGCCCGGAACTTGGCGATTACGAGTTCTCTTATAATAAACGTAGATCTCTAAATTCTGCACACATAAGCGCAAACAGAGCTTGATTCTGAGACCCGAATCAAAAGTTATGACCCATTGAAGATTAAGTACTCCGAAAGTGGTCATGCATCAGTCGCACTGGGTTGAAAAGAACTCATCCTCGAGTTCGTAGTAATGTCATCAACATCCACAGAACAAGGAGTCAAAGTGCTTTACATTGAAGACATCATAAGTCTTCAAATGACTAGGAAGACGCAACCTATAGGTATTGTTGTTGATATTCTGTAATATCTCACATGGTCCAATATTCTGATCCTTCAATTTATTATACTCTTCAACCAGGAAACGATCAAGGGTTAATACGACCCAGACAAAATCTCCGATCACAAAAAGTATCTGACGACGATGACTATTAACCCGAATCTTGTATTTGGTATTGCTCTCAAGAATTGCTAGTTTCACCTGCTCATGAATATCTCGAAGATGCTCTGCCATCTTATCTGCTTTAGGACTAAATCATCCAACACGTGAAATAGGGGCCAAATCCAAAACCCCAAATGAGTTTCGCCCATAGACAATCTCAAAAGGACTCAAACTTGTGGTTCTGTTTCTCGATTTATTGTAAGCAAACTCTGCTTGAGGTAACGCCAAATCCCACTGCTTCGGCTTAGTTTCGATCAGACACCTTAGAAGATTGCACAAACTCTGATTTAACACCTCAGTTTGACCATTTGTCTGGGATGGTAGGCACTACTAAAGTTCAACTGCCTTCCCAGTTTGCCGCCAGAAATTTTTCCAGAAATGACTGATGAACTTAGTATTCGATCTGAAGCCATGGATTGAGGAACGCTATGTAAACACATGATCTTCTTGAAGTAAGATGGGCAATCCGGACAACATCCATAGTCTTCCTGCAAGCTACAAAATGCATCATCTTTGAAAATTTATCAACCATAACTAAAATAGAATCTGAGGTTCGTTGGGTACAGGGTAGCCCTAATACAAAATCCATACTGACATCAAACCAAATAGCTTTAGGAACAGGTAAGGGCGTATACAAGGCTGCATTGGTGAGAATACTATTAAATCGCTGACATACAAAGTACCAGTATACAAAGTGAGCTACATCACTGATCAACTTGGGCCGATAAAAATTAGCAGAGATAAGAGACAATGTCTTGTCACGACCGAAGTGTCCTTTATTATGAAGTTCATTTATAATCTGCCGCCTTAGTGAACAATTTGGAATGCATAATTGTAATTCACGAAACAGATAATCATTATGTAAAATAAAATCATGAGGGTGACTATTATGTACCTCTTAAAATATTCTTCTGAACGAAGGGTCAACTGCATGCATATCTATGAAAACCTCAAAGCTTGTAACTTTGGTACTCATAGTGATGACTAATAAAGAGCAACGACTCAATGCATTTACTATACAGTTCAAGCTCCTTGTTTGATGTCTCAACGTAAAGGTGAACTCCTGCAAATAAGTCATCCACTTGGCATGTCGTCTACTCAACTTGTGTTGGCCATTGATGTACTTCAAGGCTTCGTGATCAGTAAACAAGATGAATTCCCTCTGTACCAGGTAGTGTCGCCAATGCTTCAGAGACTGAACAATGACACAGAACTCCAAGTCATAGGTAGAATAATTCTTCTTGGATTTGGATAACTTTTCGTTGAAGAAGGAAACCAGATGCCCAGATTAGCTCAGAACACCCCTTATCCCAATACCAGATGTATCACAATTGACCTTGAAGACTTTGTCAAAATCAAAAAGTTTTAGAATTGATGCTTTGGTTTATCTTTTGCTTGACTAATTGAAAGTTAGCCTTCGCTTCTACAGACCACTTGAGATTATATGCCTTGAGACACTCGATAATGGGAGCAATCAGGGCACTACAATTTTTGATAAACTGACGATAGAAAGAAGCCAATCCATGAAAACTTCTAACGTCATGCAAGGACCTTTGCTGAGGTCACTCCAAGACTGCGTCTATCTTTAACTCATCAGTAGGTACAATAAAGCCCAGAAAAATTACCGATGTCGTAAAAAAGGAACACTTCTTGTTGACAAATAAGCACTCCATTTTTAGTCTCTCAAAAATAGTACAGAGATGATCAAAGTGGGATGCTACTGTCGGACTGTATATGAGGATGTCATCAAAGTATATCACCACAAACTTTTTCATGAAAGACCGCAGGATCTGATATATAAATCTCATAAATGTGTTGGGCACATTGGACAATCCAAAATGCATGACCATCCACTTATATAGCCCATATTGTGTCTTAAATGTTGTCTTCCATTCATCTCCATGCCTTATTTTGATATGATAGTAGTCGCTTTTAAGATCAATTTTTCAGAAGATCCTAGAACCGGATAGTTGATCCAACATGTCATTCAAGTGTGGAATTGGGAACATGTACTTCACTGTAATTTTGTTGATGTTGGTGCCCGCCTTTTGCTCTTAGTCGCTTTACGGCTGTCGAAGCTGTCGGGGATTACCGCCGGGTAAGGTGCAAACTGAAATCGTCGAGGCTAGTGTTCAACACTATATCCGTAAAATGATATTGCTCCGCTATAGGTACTAACGGATAGCAGCAATTTGTTTCCAAGATACAACGACGTTGTCTCGAAGTAGCAGCACTACAAACTTCGAGACTGGCGAATCTTCTCGTAGGCTTTTTGGACTTCGAATGCAAAAGAGGAATGAAGCTACTCTTAGATGCTTGGATGAGTTGATTGAATGAGTTTTCCTTTTTCTTGGAGGGTTCTTCTTATACAAGGTGAAGAGGTGAGGTACCCTTTGGTGAGGATTCATCTGGACCGTTTAATCCAGA
>JBBUKS010000060.1:3896748-3907980 GCA_038050645.1 Hedychium gardnerianum
CTTTTAACTTTTCCCCTAAACATTTTCTATTATAAATTAATAGTGATAATTATCAAATAAATAATAAATTTTTATTACATTATTTAGCATTTATCAATTTAAGTATATTTTAAAAAATTACTAATTTTTATAACTTTCAAATTTATGTTTTAAAAAAAACTAAATGAAACGGGTGAATTGATCGGCAGGGGATGAATATTTGATTAAAATCGAATTGGATAAAATTGAATTTATTAAATCCAATTGAATAGATTTTTTTTATAAATTAAATCGATCGATTTTTTTATAAAATTAAATTGAATCGAATCGAAAAAATATCGATTTAATCGAATTAATCAAAAATTTTAATTATGATAAAAAAAAATTAATTGAATTTAATAAGAATTTAATTTCGGTCTAAAAATCGAATTTAAAATTTTAATTTGATGAAAAATTTAGTTTATTTAATCTATTCGATGAATCAAAATTTTAAAATTAAAATCGAATCGAATTAATTAAATTAAATGATTAAAAAAATCAAATTTTTAAAAAAAATTAAATTAAAATTTTAAATTGGATCGATTTAATTAATTTATTCGATTTAAACCAAATTTTGCTCATATGCTACGTTTCGATTTCCTGAGCGCTCTTTCGTATCTCTTTCGCTTCACTCACTCTGGCCCACGTGAAGCTGAATCGGACGTTCCCTATTTTACCACAGGCAACTTGTCTTCATCAAAGCCGTTCATTTTCTTCGGAGTCCATCTATATATATGATGCAACATCTAGTTCGTTCTCGTCGTTCCCCCTCTTTTCCTTGCTCGATCCAAAGCGAGTCGTTACAATGGCTTTGATCGCGGAGAAGACGTCGTCGGGGAGCGAGTACAAGGTTAAGGAACTCTCGCAGGCCGACTTCGGCCGCCTCGAGATCGAGCTCGCCGAGGTAGAGTTGCCCGGCCTTATGGCCTGCCGCGGCCGCCATCGCCCGCGATTCCGCCGCGGTCTTTGCCTGGAACTTGGAATGGCGAGACTCTGTCTAAGTACTGGTGGTGCACCGAGCGATGCCTCGATTGGGGCGCCGATGGCGTCCCTGATATCATCGTCGACGACGGCGGCGACGCAACACTCCTCATCGATGAGGGCGTCAAGGCCGACGAGACGTGCGAGAAGTCGGGAAAGGTTCCAGATCCTGCCTCCACGGACAACGCCGAGTTTCAAATCGTGCTCGGAATTATCCGCGACGGGCTCAAAACCGATCCCCAAAAGTACCACCGGATGAAGGAGCGGATCGTGGGCGTGTCCGAGGAGACCACGACCTGTGTCAAGCGGCTCTACCAGATGCAGGCTAGCGGCATCCTTCTGTTCCTTGCAATCAACGTCAACAATTCCGTCACCAAGAGCAAGGTGATTTTTCTTGACCTAAAAATGCATTTGTTCTATGCCGATCTACATTTCTCGAGCTTTGGATCCAAATCTAGCTGCGTTTTGTGGGTTTCACTTTTTCCTAAAATCTAAATCCGTTGTTTCTCGTTTCGATCTGATGCTCCGGTTTTGACTGCTATAATTTGGCGTACCATAGTTCCCTTTGTTTGTTCGTATAATCTATGTGACAAAATAATTCGTCAGGTTGGTGATCTTCACATTCCATTCAAGAACCGACAATGAATGTCCCCAACTCCATTTGAAATTTGGATCCAGATCTCGATCCAGAAGTTTCACTATTACTTTTTACTGCAATACTAATGAACAGTTGATCAACAGTAAGTTTTGACCAATAATTTCGACTAACTGTGTTCAGCGAGGTTGAGCAAACTCTGCTTCTTGCTTCAACCTTCTTTGATCTGATCTCATTCAGCTCCATATGTGACCATAATGGGCATTGGTTTGACTCGAATTGATGCGAATTTACGTCATTGATTTCATCAAATGCAATGCGGATATCGCTTTCTTCTAGCTGAACACAATCTGAAATCTCAGTTAATATTTTTCACAAATGTTCGCAGACATATGTATTGAACTTGCTTGCACATTTTTAACAGTTAGACAATCTATATGGACGGCCTGATGTTATGATTGCTGGCAAGGTCGCCGTGGTCTGTGGTTATGGTAACAAACTGGTGCTCGTGTAATCTTTACCAAGATCGATCCCATCTGTGCTCTTCAGAAACAAGGACATAATGGTCGACCACATGAAGAAGATGAAGAACAATGCCATTGTCTGTAACGTTGGCCACTTTGATGTTAAAATGTTTCCCTTCAATCCAACAAACCACATTCATTGTATACAAAGCTTCAAGCATTCAAATAGGAAACTACTCGAGACTTTAACTCAAAAAAAAAACAAAAAAACTGAACATCCTCCGAAATTAACCACGAGATTGATCAAATTAGGCAAAATTAAGATTCGTTTATAGTGTTTGGTGATAAAAATTCAAAACGAAACACATCTTAAAAGTTCAAAGCATTACATTCTCAATGAAACAAGGAAACAACGGCATTTCGAAATGAACTCCAGAAAGGTAATCAAGGAGTGTTACACAATTAGGAAGCTCCTGCTCCCTTGCCCTTCTTCCGCTGGATCTTCTTCAGGTAGAACTCGAGCTCCTTCCCTTCTAATATGTAGCTATAGCATCCAACACGAAACAAAGTAAAAAATTAGTAAATCGATAGTGTAAAGAGAGGAAGTAGTTACTGAACAAGTTTATATTGGATAAGGTCCCGCTAACCCATCAGCTCTGCCACACTGGCCAGGGCGCGAGGATATGCTGGCCAAGAGCCTTCCGGTACCAAACTGTTCCTCAATGTGGGGATCGAGTTTCCGATCCTGCTGCCTCTTTTCTAGCTTCCGCAGTACGCTGCTGCTCTTCTTAACTACTTCTGTGGTAGCTTCTCCCTCTTGGCCCTAATACAAGATCAAACATTATGAACCTGGAAGGGAATTTAGCACAAAAGGCCTACTCCATGTTGTTTGATTGACAATGATGCTCAGACGCATAGATATTAGATAACTTGTACAATTCACAAGAATAGCAGTGAATTTGAACTAACTATGAAATCACTCAAGTACAATCACAACTACTATGAAATCAAAGCTACCCTCCGAATGAGATCTATGCAATGCCGAAATGATCCCAAACCCAAATGAAACAGGTTGATAATTGAAATAGTTCAACCCTTGAATGGACCAAGCAAACAAGCAAGAAGGATCCATTAACACAGTTAGATAGTTTAACATATGGATAATGTTCAGACAATTATTCAAAGTTGGGTAACATGAACACATACTGGAAGTAAATAAGTATAGGCATAATGGAATGCTCAAAAAATCTACCTCAGTTGCCTCTTTTTTTGCGACTGCTGGGTTCTTCTTTTTCTTTCCGAGTTCGATCCCGTAATGCTGGAGATACCATGCCTTGAAGGGGGCAGCATCAACCTGAACAATTGCGCTCTTTACTAGGGTTTGAGTCCTCACAAGCTCATTGTTTGAGGCATTGTAGACGACATCGAGGATACGGGTCTTGCGTGTCACAGCCTCACTTCCCCATGAGTAATTTCCAGTATCCAATCTGAGTGCCCTCCACTTCACATTGCCTCCTCGAACTCGCACTCGTCTCACCGTCTTGTTGCTCGAGAGCTTTGTGTTCGCAGGCTGCCTTCCCAGCTCATACCTTGGGAAGAAAAACGAATCAAAATTAAGGCTTCAAGCCAAAAAAAAATCAATTTTTTTTGTTCGAGGATCTTGCATAGAACAGCAAGAAAGGTAAATAACAAAAAAATATTACATAAAAAGTAGGATTAGGTTACGAATTTAGTGTTAAAAATCCTTTTTTCAGTAAGGAGACATTAGGCAAAAGGAAGCGGTGATCGAAAAACCTAAAGTTCAAGGAAGAAAAAATAATCTAAGAAAGCTCAAAGTTAAATGAAGAAAAAAAGCGAGTGCTGGGAAGAATATTGCTTACTTTCTCTTCTTCCTCCAGGCCTTCTTCTTGCCTCCAGTGGCGCGCCTCTTGTGCATCGAGTCACGAGAGATACCTGCGAGCACAAGAAGAAGAAGAACGACGCCATTGACGAAGGCATTGTGGCGAATGGTAGACCAACACAGAAGACAATTCTAAGGCTCTTGATTTTTACCCATCTTCGTAGCCCGGTGGTGATTATCGCCTGGATGTCCCTCGACGCCGCCGCTAGCTTCCGAGCTTCTTAGATCTGGTTATATACTAAAGCCCGTGACGGCTAGGGCTTCCTTGAACAGACTTTAAATTTATAATGTCCTATTTACGCATAAGAATTTGATAAATTTCCAAAATATAAAACTTCTAAATTATTATTATTATTTACTATTTTATTTAATTAGAGTACTAAAAAAAGTTTATAATTACATTTTTTTAACAGGAGTATTAACACTTAAAACAATATTTAAATTTTATTATATTGCAATCATCTAATTTCTCCTCATAGTTTTGTTATCTTTTTAAATTTCACATTTGTTTTAAATTAACATCACTTATTATAATAATAACACTTGAAATCTCCCCCTCTCAATTATAGAGCATTAGGAAAGATATTTTTTTTCATGGAAAGATAAATTTATGATGTTGGACTATTGAGTTGTTCGCGAATATTTATAGATTTATTTTAATAATTAATAAAAAAAATTATAAGATTGAATCAATTATTTCTAAGATTAGTCAACTCGAACAATCGAATACTTGATTGATATTAACTAAAAAAACATTTGAAATCTACTCTAAAATTAAGATTTAAGTTATCATTTTAGATTTTTTTTTTTTTTTTAAGACTAGTGTTGGAGGCTCTATTTGTTTTATAGAATTATTTTGAAAAAAAAATAGTAAATAGAAACTTTTGATCAATAATAAGTTTTTATCAATATAAAATATAAATATATTTTGGAAAAAAAAAATCTTTAAAAAACAATAGTCTTTTTTTCTAAAACATTAATAGCTTAATCTTTACTAATCTCTAAGTGCTTTGTCCACTTATAACTTGGCCAACAAACATCAAAGAAATTATTAATAAATATAAATTTATTAATCAAATAAGTATACACATCCTAATAAATCTATCCATAACTAATACAAATTAACACTTATAAGATAGCCTATCACCATCATGTCAACTAATCACATATATTTTATATTATCTCCTACTATCTTTTATTTAAATATTATAATATAATATACATGCCATTAAATATCTTTGTCTACTTTATTTGAAAGCATATAAATTACATGTGTTGTTAATTTGATATATAAGCCTTAATTCATTGTCAAATAGCGTCCTAAATTATACAAATTATTTAAAAGATATTCCACTTTAAAAAAAATGCACCTGTCTTATCTTGAGAATATCCTTTATCTAATATTATTATAGCTGTTATAATATTTAACAGCTACTCGATTTATTATAATATTGCTCCTTAATTTCAAAATTATTATAGCATTTAATTATTATAATATTATTTTTTATTTTTAAAATTATTATAATAACTACGATTAATTGTTACTAGTGGTGTAACCACAAGATGATGAGGGGTGCAACTACCCCTCTCATTTTTTTAAAAAAAAATAATAATTTATATTTGGAAAGTCCTCACCGTCATTTTTACTGGTTGATTCATTCATCGCCGAAAAATTAAAATTGATCATATATTTAAAAAGTTCTTGACCTAAGCTATCTATTGGTCCCACTTTTATGAGGAAATATCGTGACTTACAAGATTAAGTATTAAATTATAAAAATAAAATATATAATAATAAATAAATGAACTAAATCGTAGAACACAAAGTGAATGCGGTAAATTAAAATTTGGTCGGGTTCGAACTAAATCCAATGGGTAAACACGGAGATAAGGATTACGTTGGTTCAAATCGAGATTGATTTTGAGTTGATTTTGTAAGTACCCCTGGATAGTTTTGATATGATCAACCGAGTTAAGTTGGGTCCTATGCGTATTTAATCCCTTGTGTCTAAGTGTGCAGGAACTTAGGAACACAAGAAGTCGAGCGGAAGACGCAACGAGCGAAAAGGATGACATGACAAGGGAGTCAATGAGCTCGGTGCATCCGAGGGACGAGGAGCTGCGGAAAAATACGCCAGTGGAGCGAGAAGGATGCAGTCTGAGAGACGAGAAGCCGGGAAGAAAGTTTGCTCAAGGAGAAGGTCAGAGTTGGATTTGGGTGAGCTCAACTCTAGATGGCTGAAGCATCACCCAAGTGTGCGGAATGAGGAATGGTCAACAATTGTAGTTGATCATTTTAGTCGTTCGAGACGCCTCCATTGCCTTGGAGGCGCCTCGGATGTCTAGGCGATGGAGGCGCCTTGGACGCCAGCCTTTGGAGGCGCCTCTAATGCATTGGAGGCGCCTTAGACGCTAGAGAGACGTTGTGGCTTGGATAAGCAGTGACCGCTGCATCAACAATGCTCGAGGCACCTCCAATGGTTTGAGGCGCCTCCAATATCGACAACTCAGCAAAAAATCATTACTTTGTGGATAAAAGTTGCTCTGTTGGAGACGCCCTCATTCGTCCAAGGTGCCCCCAATAGTGCTACGTCAGCAATGGTCATTTTTAACCAGAACTCTATAAATAGAGTTCTCTTTCACCGTTCTAAACAACACACTCTGTACTCCAATTTATATTTAGTTTTTTACTGTTAGTGCTTTCAACGGTGTAAAGGGTTTCTCCACCTCCGACTTATTGTCGAAGAAGGAGTTGCTTTGCGAGCTTTCATTGCCTTGGATTAGCAATCTCTCTGGTTGTAAACCAAGTAAAATCTCTGTGCCCCTCCTTTCTTTATGCAGCTATTTTATTTAATTATTTAATGTGTGTGTCCTTGTTTAGCTAAAAGCAAGAGAAAGTTGTAATTTTAATTTGCAGGCTATTCACCCCTCTAGTCGGTCCACTCAATCCAATAAGTAGTATCAAAGCTCAACCACCTTAGAAGGACTAACCGCTGATTAAAGAAGCAAGAATATAGCTGAATCAAGCATTCACCCTCCAAAGTTCGAGGGGGAGTTTACCGTCTGGAAAAGAAAAATGGAGGTATTTTTTAAAACTGATTTCAATATTATGTTATGCATTAAAAATGATTTTGAAGCACCCTTGGATGAGGGCAGAGAAGAGGAGGATGAGCACCAATGGTCAAAGAAACAAAGAGATGAATTCATGGCCAACGGTAAGGCTGAATTTTATTTATTAAATGTATTACCTGTGCAAGAAATAAATCGAATCGGTATATATAAGTTCGCTAAAGAACTTTGGGAAAAGTTCTTAGCACTCCACGAAGGAACATTAGAAATTAAGTTGATCAAACGAGATGTGCTCCGAAATAAGTTCAACAATCTTCGACTGGAGAATGATGAGTAAGTTGCTCAACTGCACACAAAGCTCAAGGAGTTTATCACTAGACTCACCAACCTCAAAGAAACGATAATGAATTGAGACTCCCTCCGATATTCATTAAATGTTTTTCCAAGAACCCTAGAGTGGACATCGGTCATAGACTTCTACTATATCTCCAAAGATCTTAAGGTAAGTACTTTAGAGAATTTATTTTCAACTTTGGAATTATATGAGTCTCGATATGCAGGACGAAAAGAAAAGAAGTCAAATTAGAACCTAGCACTCAAAGCTAAAAAGAACGAACCGGATTTAGATTCATCACCCGACGAAGATGAAGAAGCGTTTATGGTAAGAAAGTTAAATAAGTTTTTTAAAACTAATAATTTTAATAAGACGCAGGCCAAGAAACTTCTTCGGAGAAAAAGAAAAGTAAGATGTTATAACTGCGATGAAGAATAACATATCAAAGATAATTACCCCAAACTGAAGAACAAGACAAAAGAAAGAAATAAAGGGTTAAGAAAGTCCAAGCACAAAAATCTCAAGGCGAGATGGAGTGACTTATCGTCTGAAGTGTCCAAGAACGAAGAATACATTGGATTAGCACTAACAGTCAACTATCAAGAAGAGAGCATCGATGAAGGGGGAGCTACTTCAAAAGAAAGCAACAGTGAAGAGGGAGCATCGAACTACGAGTCTGAAATGATAAGTGAGGTACGTTTTTTCCCTCCTAATCCATTATACGATGGCATTAAAATGTTAGCCAGATCATTTTATAAACTTAGAACAAAGTATGTACAATTAAAAAAGACAACATTGATTTAAGAGTTAATTTAGCAACAACAATGGTAAATTAAAAGATTTAGTGGAGACTCAAAAGCAAGAATTAGGAAAATTGTCTAGAAATTTTTTTGTGAATATTTCTGCTAGATATTATGGAGAGCTTAATTGGTATGTTAGAAATCATTGGGGTCAAATTACAAAGATTGCAATAAATAATATTTCAAGAATTTTTTTGATTAATCTAGTAGGAGACAATTTATTTTGAATACCAAAATCTGTTCTAACTTATTAAATTATCTTTATATACATGCTAGAAAATAAGTTGTTTGAATTATTAATATTTTTTTGCAAAATTGTTCTTCATAAACATTGTATTCTAATTTTCTATTTAAATTTTTTTAATGATAAATATATGTGTTATATGCTAACAGAAAAAAATTTGAAAATTTTCGACTGTTATATAATTTTTTATGAATTTTATAACAAAAATTGAATTTTTAAAATCAGAAATTTTTAGAGATTGATTTTTTAAAATTTTGATTTTTATACATGTAACCGTTACATTTTAAATGCTCAAACAAAAATTACAAGTTTTTTTTGACAGTAAATCATATTTTTAAGTATTTTTTTGAAAATGTCTAATTCTACAAATAAAACATATTTTCTCATAATAAGAAAAATTATTTTCTCGTGAATTTTTTTATTTTTAGCAAATTGACTTTTTTTAAATTGTCAAAAAAATTTAATATTTTTCAAAAGTTTAAAAATAATTTTCAAATTATTTTTGGCTAATATGAGGTTTTATTCTTAAAAATTATTTTATTTACAAAATAATTTCGGTAAAAATATAAAATCTTAAATCAACTAAATAAATCCCCTAGAATATTTTTTCATTTTATTTATCCAATTTTTTTATGTGATTAAAGGGGGAGAAATTAGGAGTTAAGTTAAGGGGGAGATTGCAAAAAAAAAATGAAATGAATTACAATTTTTTTTTTGTAATGTATTGCAAAATTTCTTATTTATAAATTGTTTTAAATTATTAATTGATTATTTACCCTAACTGTAACTCGGGTCAATTCATATCAAAAAGGAAAAGATTGTAAGTACATCGGGGTAGTTTTGATGTGATCAACCAAGTTAAGTTGGGTCTTGTGTGTATTTGATTTCTTGTGTCTAAGTGTACAAGAACTTAGGAATATAAGAAGTTGAGTAGAAGACGCAGCGAGCGAGAAGGATGACATTGGAAGGGAGCTAACAGGCTCGATGCATCCGAGGGATGAGGAGTTGCGGAAGAGTACACCGGTGGAGAGAGAAAGACGGGATCTAAGAGACGAGAAGCCAAGGAGAAAGTTTGCTCGAGGAGAAGGTCAGAGTTGGGTTTGGGTGAGCTCAATTTCGGATGGCCGAAGCATCAGCCAAGCGTGCGGAACGAGGAATGATCAATAGCTGTAGTTGACCATTTCAGTCATTCGAGGCGTCTCTATTGCCTTGGAGGTGCCTCAGATGACTCGAGGCGCCTCAGACACCAGAGAGACGTTGCAGTGCAGATAAGCGATGACCGCCACATTAGTAATGCTCGAGGTGCCTCCAACAGTTCGAGGCGCCTCCAATACTGACAATCAAGCAAAAGACCATTGCTTCATGGATAAAAGTTACCCTGTTGGAGGCATGCTCATTCGTCTGGGACGCCCCCAACAGTATCACGTCAGTAACGATCATTTTTGACCAAAACTCTATAAATAGAGTTCTCTTTCATCGTTCTAAACAACACACTCTGTACTCCAATTTCTATTTAATTTTTTATTGTTAGTTTTTTCAACGGTGTAAGGGAAACCTCCACCTCCAACTTGTTGTCGAAGAAGGAGCTGCTTAATGAGCTTTCATTACCTTGGATTAGCAACCTCTCCGGTTGTAAACCAAATAAAATCTCTGAGCCCCTTCTTTCTTTATGCAATTGTTTTATTTAATTATTTAATATGTGTGTCATTGCTTAGCTAGAAACAAGAGAAAGTTGTAATTTTAATTTATAGGTTATTCACCCCTTCTAACCGATCCACCCGATCCAACATATTTAGTCAAATTATGACCGAACCAAGTTTAAGTTTTAAACGGGTTCGATCGGTTCAAAATAAATTATGGTATTATCCAACAGATTTGGTCAAATTATGACCGAATCAAGTTTAAGTTTTAAACGGGTTCGATCGGTTTAAAATAAATTATGGTATTTTTGAGGAAATCTTCTCTTTTAATTTTTTTTTCTTTCTTTTCTCCCTAGGCATGCTCCATCGTGCCTTCGTCTATCCCTCTATTTTATTTTTCTCTTCCTCTTCTTCCTCATGTCCTTCTCTTTCTCTTCTTCAATGATAGTAAACCTGTAGTTTTTTCCTCTCCTCTCCTCTTCTCAAGCACAAGAGCTCTCTTTTCTTCTCCTTTCTCTTCTCCAGCAAGCAAGATGCCCTCTTCCAGCAACAAGAGCAGCCCTTGGCCCTCGCATCTTCTTCCTCCTCTCATATTTTTTAGGATTTTGTTGGTACCACAAGATTAGCCCTATTTTGCCTTGCCTTGCTCATTTTGTGTCATTACCGAGCTCACCAAAGTTAGTCAAAGTTGATAAAAAAAAAAGTAAAGCTCTCATCTTTTGCCCTTATCTTCTCTTCTCTATTATTCTTAAAAGCAACAATTTTTTTTATTTTTTTATAGCGAGCAACCTTTTACAAATAGCTCTTTTTCCTCTTTGTCCAATCACAACAACAGCAAAAGGAGTAAGTCGTTCCTTTCTTATTTCATGTTTCATTAATTGAAGGAGAGTTATAAAATATAAATTTTATTTTATTAGGTTGCTAGTTAAGATGATTATTTAGATCGGAATGAAGATCTCATATGTAGGAATACTAAATATTATAAAAAAGCGAGATCACAAATAATTCTTCGACTTTGAGTCATATATAAGCTCTGGGGATTGACGGATTGTTATTTCAACTAGAATCAAGGGTTAAGGTCAAAATTTTTTGAATTTATGTTCGTTTTCATCTCTTTAAATTCAAAAGTTATGCTTTTAGATCGTGAAAATTGACCTAATATATTATTTGAAAATTTCAAAAATCGC
>JBBUKS010000060.1:3908080-3924463 GCA_038050645.1 Hedychium gardnerianum
GCACCAACTTGGTGCTGGTCTTCTTAAACCAGCACCACGGTCCGTGTTAATTGGCACGAGACCATAGATTCTTGTGGGAGTCTCAGAACCATGATTGGAGGTCATATATACCTTCTAGACACTCTCATATTCCTTCACATGCCAAAATCTCAGAATTTCAAGCCCTCTAGGTCCATCAATGGGTTTCGGTCAAAACTCATTAATGGATCTAGAGAGCTCAGATCGGATCCATTCCCAGTCCCGTGGGTTAAAATGGGTCTGGAGAGTCCAAATATGCCCTCATTTATTGCTTTTAGACATTCTCAGTAATGATATAAACGAGTCCAAGCCTTTGTGTACATAGTGGTGCTGGTTTAGGAAGACCAACACCAATATGGTGTTGTTCTTGCCAGATTTGTACCACGTTGGTGTTGGTCTTCCTAAACTAGCACCACAGTCTATGTCAATTGACACACGACCATAACTTCTTGTGAGAGTCTCAGAACCATGACTGGAGATCATATGTACATTCTAGACACTCTAATCTTCTATTTCATGTCAAAATTATATAAAAAAAAACAAACCATCTAGGTCCATCAATGGATTTCGGTCAAAATCCATTATTGGATTTAGAAAACTCAGATCGGACGCATTTCAAGTCCTATGGGTTAACATGGGTCAGGAGAGTCTAAATATACCCTCTTTTATTATTTATAGACCTTCCAATCAGTGCTCACAATATTTTGAAAATTTTTGAAAATTGTAGTGTTGTTTTGAGAAGATCATCATCATGTTGGTGCTGATGTTCTCAAAACAGCACCAAGCTTTGTGAGAAAAAATATTACGATGGTGTTGTTACTTGAATCCCAAAGTCTAGATATCCTGTCAACTTATTGTTTAAAGTTTAGATATGAACAACTCTGATACTTGATATAGAAGATACACCTAATATTCTTTTTTATGTTTATCTGATCAGATTGACAAAATCAAACTTCAGAAAATACTTGAACATTGGTAGAGATGAAATAGTGAGCATGAATGAGATAGCTAAAATAGTACAATGTCCTTTAAAAATAAGAACCTTTCGATCCATCATTTAGATATACCTAGTAATTTACAAGGGTTATATACAAAAATAATAATTTACATTATTTATATACAAAAAATAATAATTTACATCAATTAGATACAAAATATTAATTTATATAATGTCAAATAGTCAATTCTATGTCACCATAAATACTGTGTAATAAATATTAAAATCACTAGATCACCATGGTTTCATAGTTGGAATTTGAAAGCTGAATTCATTATCTTGTTCCCCACAACATATTTATAACTCTTCGTGTATTTTGCTGTGACTCTTCAGTACTTCCATAATACAGTGATTCAATGAATTGTAATATAAAAAATGAGAGTGCAATCTGTAAATAAATAATGAAACAATTAGTACAATATCATTAATAATATAAGGTTATATAATTACTTACGCTGAGGTTTTCTTGGGCGAATGCACTTGTCTAACTTGAAATGACAGGGAACCTCTGTTTGGATCAATATTAGGAAGCTCAAACATGGTTTATTTATAAAATAATTCTTAACATGTTAATGTAAAATAGTCAGTTCTGTGTAATCTCATCTCATAAAAAATAGTAAAAATTATCATAGTGAAAATTTGAAACATTCATTCATCCTAGGACATATTGTTAAAACCTGCAACAATAAAGACAATTATTAACTTTAATTTCTTAATCAATTGTTATAATTTAATTAAAAAAAATTTGAATTCTGGGAAGGCCTAATGAAACAATTGAATCAACCACACTAATCCTCATTCAATCGAGTTGAATGACCATTACACCAAGTACATTGTAGAAAGTAAAATCTCAATATCTCCAAACCAACAAAATCATTATATAACAAACTTCCAAATGACATTTAAAATTACAGCTTCTATGCCCGGCTATCAATTAACAACAAAATAAATAATGAAACATGGTGAAAATTCTGACATTAGTGTTGGTTTGAACAAAACAACACTAACGTGGTGCTATTTTGAAAAAAATAGCAAACGTGGTGTTGGTTTGAAAAAAAATAGCACCAACGTGGTGCTGATGTTGGTGTTGTTTTGAAAAAAACAACACCACGTTGGTGCTGCTATCAATTGACTATAAAATAAATCATAAAACATAGTGAAAATTCTGACATTGGTGCTAGTTTTGTTCAAAAGAGCACTAACGTGGTGATGTTTTTTTTCAAAACAGCACTATGAAAAAAACAGCACCAACGTTTCATTTAATTCGATTAATTATGGATTTGTCAATACTTGAGTTTTCCCACTACGAGTTACATCCTATGTGATAGAGTACAATCAATCACCAAATTAATAAAGATCCAATTTTGATTGAAGTTCAACTTCAAGTATATTACAGATAATTAAAAAATGTAGCAAAAATAGAGGGATTATCTTGATTTTTCAGCTACACATCCTTAAGGAAACGGCGGTCGCGAGAGATCCACAGAGAGATGACGCGGGAACGAGCGACAAAAACGAGGGATCCCAAGAGAGGCGGCACAGTCGGCATGGGCTTTAGGGTTTAGGGAATCGAGGGGGAAGAGAGGAGAGGAAGAGAGTCTAAGCATCTGAAGTTTTAAGGGGAAAGAATAAGAATTAAGGTCAAATAAATCCTGCGCAAGGAAGAGAGAAAGAAGAGAAAAGAAAAAAAGGATTAAAAAATATTGCTAAAAATCGCGTCAAGTGTCCACGTAAACTGTCGTTCATATATGAGTGTGCAGAATATCAAAACTATATATATAGCATATATGAAAATTGTAGAATATATAGAAATTTTAGCACATCTGAAATGATTAGCATATATGAAATTTCCAATTTGATTGGTTATTTGGGATAACTAAAGAATCTTAATAATAAATTTATTATTATTATTTAAAAAAAGCTATTGTACCATACAAATTTGTTAGGATAAGTCGACTCTTGTGAAAATCAATTTATTTTAAAGTATAAAAAGGTTGTGTGCTAACAATTTATGTGAGTATTTAATTTATCCAAAGAAAGATTAATACTTAACAAAATTAATTGTAAATACATCTGTGATGATAATATCTATACAAATTTATTGGGATAAGTCGATTATTGTTAATTATGTAATATAAGAGAACCTCTTAATAGTTCTTAGAGTCATGGATCTCAACTTTGCATTAAGGACTATTCTTCTCTACATCTTAGATAAGAGTACCTCGTTGAAAAGGAGGAGATGGAAAAGTGTGAGAAGTTAAATCTCATGTGTATGACGATCATGAAAAAAGTCATTCCAAAAGCATTTAGGGGTATAATAATTGATAAGGTAACTAAAACTAAGGAGTTTCTTATTATTGAAATTGTAAAGAGGTTCATCAAGAATGAAAAGACTAAAATAAGTACACTCTTGACAAACCTAATTTCAATGAAGTATAAGGGGTAAGGGCAATATTAGGGAGTACATGGAGATGTCTCATCTTGCTTCTAAATTAAGAGCACTTAAACTAGAACTCACTGAGGGATTTGTTGGTGCATCTGATTTTGATATTTTTTCTGACAGTTTAGCCAATTTAAGATGAGTTATTATTGTCAAAAAGAGACTTGGTCTCTTAATAAGCTCATCTCACATTGTCTTGGGAAGAGGAAAGGTTAAACCAAGATAAGATTGAAGTGCTCACCTAGCCTCGACCTCTAAGAGTAGGAACCACAATAATAACTCAATTAAAGCAACTAACAAAACCTCTTATGAACTTTAGATGGGCAAGAAGTCTAGTCTAAAGCATTTGCACGTATGAGGATGCTCAAAAATGAGGCACGATTTTATATGCCTAATGAAAGAAAATTAAACTTAAGAATTGTTAGTTATTATTCTATTGAGTACTCTAAAAGGTGTAAGGGGTACAAGTTTATGGTCCCACGACTAAGTCGATTTTCGAGTCAGCAAATGCACAATTTATTTTTTTGAAGATGTTGAGTTTATGGGGGTAGATAAAGTTAAGGACTTTGTCTTTGAAGAGGAATATATTGATATTCCTGCAAGTGTTATTAAATTTGATCAAGATTCTATTCTTGATTATGTTTAAGACACAATGGATTAAGACAATGTCAAAGAATCTCCCATTCAAGAAACTATTCTAGAAGAAACTCTACCACCTCAAGAAGCTATTTCATTATGGAGATCCACTAGACAAAGAAGTACAGTGCCGGATGATTACATCATATTTTTTCAAGAATATGAGGTCGACATTGGAATATGGAAGATGATCCAATCAACTTCGGTCAAGCTATGAAAAATTCTAACTATCATAAGTGGATTGATGCCATGAATGAAGAGATGAAGTCCATTTAGACAATAACGTATGAGATCTTATCCCATTGGTAGAAGGTAAAAAGCTCATTAATTGTAAATGAATATTTAAAACTAAGAGGGATTATAAAAGCAATGTGGACAGCTACAAGACTCATTTTGTCATGAAAGGCTTCACATAGAGAAGACATCGACTATAAAGAAACTTTCTCACCGGTTTCATCAAAAGATTCTTTCAAGATTAAAATGACATTGGTAACACATTTTGATCTTGAGCTGTATTAGATGGATGTAAAGACTGTCTCCCTCAATAGTGACATTGATTAAGCGATCTATATGGTGCAGCCGAAAAACTTTGAATTAGAAGATTCAAAGAATATGATGTGCAAACTTAAGAAATCCATTTATGGCCTCAAACAGGCATCTCAACAATGATATTTCAAATTTTGTCAAGTGATTCTCTCGTTCAATTTTGAGATAAATTTAGTTGATAATTGTATATATCATAAGTTCTTTGGAAACAAATATATTTTCCTAGTTTTATATGTTGATATTTTTCTTGCCAGCAATAATATAAGCTTATTACACGAAACCAAGATATTTCTAGCTAGGAATTTTGAGATGAAAGATTTTGATAACGCCTCTTTTGTGTTAAATCTACAAATATATCAAATTGCTCTCAAAGTACTTTGGCATTATCACAAAAGAGCTATATGTCCTCAAAAGGTATGACATGCAAAATTATAAACCAAGTGATACCCCTATGTCTAAAGGAGACAAATTTAGTCTCGATCAATGCCCCAAAAATGACTTTGAGAGAAAAGAAATGCAGGAGATTCCTTATGGGTCAGCAGTAGGGAGTTTGCTCAGGTTTGTACGCATTCATATATTGTGGTCATTATAGGGATGTTGAGCAAATACTTGAGCAATTCAGGATTAGACCATTAGAAAGCAGTCAAATGAGTCTTATGATATCTATTGAGAACATAAGATTACATGCTCACTTATTAGAAATCAAATTAGCTCGAGATCATTGGATATACTGACTTCAATTTTATTGGATGCCAAGATAACAAGAAATCTACTTCAGACTATATCTATCTACTAGATAGAGGAGCTATCTCTTAGAAAAGTGTGAAACAATCTCTTGTGACCTCTTCAACTATGGAAGTAGAATTTGTAGTATGTTATGAGATATCCAATCATAAAATATGATTGCAAAATTTTATCCCGAGGGTTCGTATAGTGGATGGTATTAGTGCAGGAAGCACTAGATAATTGAATCTGTGTTTTGATGTTTCACTATAACAAATTTGACTTTTTACAGAGTGCTATTATTCTATCCACAATGCTCATCGCACGCTACACAACTACAAACTATTGAAAATCATAAAACATCGACAGCGCATACCAACGGGTTGCGATTAACTCAATTTACAACGTGTTGTGTGCGCTGCAACTATGATCATTCACAATGCGCACAACGAGTTGTAGTTAACAACATTCATAGTGCACGGTGCACGTTACAGTTAAGAGCATTCACGCGTGCTATGTGCATAGTGGTTACGATCATTCATAGCACGTGCAACGAGCTGCAGTTAAGAGCATTCACAACGTGCGGTGCACGCTACAGTTAGAGTGTGATGTTAACCACATATAATTATCGACATCATACAATATAATACCACATACAGATACAACACAAATTATAATACCACATACAAATATCACACAATTATAATACTATATACACACAATTATAAAATCAAAACTCAAACAATTGTCTTGTTCCAACAACTACAACATTAAATTATATGATTCAGCAAAAAGGATTTCTTTGTTAATTTTCTACATCACATCAACAACTAATATATCTAAATTTTGAAAATTAAATACAATACCACACCATGCACATCCACAATTGTGGTTGTTGTGTCAATATGCCTTTTTGTTGCAACAGAGCATGCATGAAATTTCTCATGAAAAGCTTTCTCAAATTCCTAAACATGATATTTTATGTATCGTTCAACTGTGGTGATGTTCATAAGCTTATTATTGGGCTCCACTTTTTCTAGCCTTTTAATGTAAACAAGCCTTCCTCCTTTGTCAACTCCATGATAGCCCTGAGGATAATGTTGCAAGACTTTCTCCGGCTCCTCAAACTTATCCTTGAATTCAACAAATAGTGTTTTAAGTTGCAACACTTACATTTGTTATACGTTATGCCATACTCCAAAATTGATTGCATTAGAGTTCAATGAGATATAATTATGCTCAACAATAAATCAGTTAAAACTTTTAAAAAAAAATACCATCAGTAATGCATATATATTAGATTGATGTGGGGAAAAGAAAGAAAGAAAAAGATATTGATGAAGATCTCAATATCAGAAGTGATGTGGAAGTTTGTCTGATGAAAATAAAAAATAGAACTATCTGGCAAGGAAACTCACATCCAAAATTGTTTCTGCTCCAAATTTCTTTTTCCATTGAAGCATGTGAGACCACATAAGAGTTGCTTTCTCACGATCAAATTTTCTAGCTTTTAGAAACCTGCAACATGTAACAGCTCACCCATAATCATTGTGCAAGTGTTGGAGATGGAGCTACCAAGAGAAAATGCAAGTTACAGATACAAATGAATATGCTAATAAACTGAAGCAAAAAATTACATTAAACCAAAAAGGGTATCAGCTGGAAGAAGGCCAAAAGGGTATCAGCTGCTTACAGCTAAACGCAATGAGATGAAACCACAAGCAATAGCATAGCAGTGGTTGGTGTGACACTGTGACTGATGCTTTGGTGCCCACTAACTCAATCAGACATAGGGAATCTGTGGCAGCTTTTGGCCCTTATTTAAGTCAGGGAGCAGTCACATCAATTCCCTCACACTCATTCCTTGCATGTGGTTCTTTCTCAATAATGTTAATCTCAAGTCTAGACACATCAAGAGGTGTTGATAATGCATATGCATCCTCTTCAATCAAATTCATGTCATGAATACCCTGAGGAGGCGCTTTTAGTAACACATACCAATTTGATTCATCATTGACTCTAGAATAGAATACTTGCTTTGCTTGTGATGCTAAAATGAAAGGATCACTTTCCAAAGTTCTTGGTCCTTGGTGTAAGTTGACCAATGTAAAACCATCTTCCATTTTAATACCAATTCCATGATTGACCCAATCACACCTAAAACCAGACACTTTGAAAGAATAATAGTCTAGTAAAACTCCATAGTATGATAGTCTCCCTACTGTATGTGAATAATCATTAGCACTAGATTGACAAACAATATTGACTTCAATTGAAACACCACTATCTTGTGTCGACCTACCAACATCAATTTTGTGGAACCGATGTCCATTTATAATATAAGCCGCATAAAATATAACATGCTTTCTTGGACCATGTGCTAGCCATTGAATTCGGCTTGAAGAGTTATCAAGAACATGTTTGATAACCATTGAGCAAATGTTTCCATATGTCACTTTTGTAACAACGTTTCATTACTTATGAAACGATGATCTTCTTGTTTAAGCTCCTCAATGTGCATCCTATTTAAAATCATTAAAGGGTGATTGTTAGAATATACGAATTATCTAATAGACCAAGATTATCTAATAGGGTTTGCAATTAACTATACTCACTATAAGGTTAAACTTCGTATTGAACAACACACACCGATGTGCAGCTTGCAACACATGATGGTCTTCTAAAATCTTTTCTTTTCCTTGAGAAATTGGGCAACCTTCCACTAATCCATTCTCCAAATCCTCATTCTGATTAGAACGGACACCAATACTCGCAACTTTTTTTTATATAAGCACTACAAAATCACATTCGTTCTTCTGCGAGGTAACACGCAACTATGCAACCTCTGGCCTTGCTCGATTCTTCACATAACCTTTAAGTATTTTCATAAATCTAAATAACAAAACAAAATTCACATGAAATAAGTGTTGATAGCATAATCTAATTCGTTGTACAATATTTATTACCTTTTAAATAGATACATCTAGCAGAATCAGACTGGTCCACACAAGAGAACCTCTCTTGCTAAATGAATTGTCAAATGAACCGAAATAGAAAGGAAAGCAAGTGGAAAATTCCTTTCCAACATGCATAGAGTTTCAACAATATTCTCCTCGAGTTATTCTAGACGATTCATGTCTAACACTCTTTGACATAACTCATTGTAAAATGCACACAACAGAAATAGAATGCATAGAGTTTCAACAATATTCTCCTCGAGTTGTTCTAGACGATTCATGTCTAACACTCTTTGACATAATTCATTGTAAAATGCACACAACATAAATAAAGCATTGCGTGGACCTTTCAATAAAAGACTTCTCAATGCAACTGATAGCAATGACAGTTATGACATAACAGCAGCCCTTAGAAGTAACCATGAATACATTTCATAGTATTAGTTTAGGAATATAACAAATTATTAAAAGATAATGAATAGAGAGCCAAAAAACTTACACTCCAGTATGACATATCAAAAAATAGACTTTTTTTCCATATTTGAACTGATTTTTGTATCCTTTTTGAACTATCCTGCTTCCTTTTTTTCTTCGTAGTATTGATAGTCTCACCCTTTTGTTTTTTACCCCAATCATTTTCAATGTCTTTCGCTGCATTGAGAATTTCTATCCTAGTCAAAGGTGTAGGTTTTCTTTTTTTCTCTTTTTTCCCATTAAACAACTTTTTTTTATGATGAAATCGAAAATTAAGAGCAAGGAATCTCCTATGGCCCAAGTATGCAAACTTTTTACTATACTTAAGCCACATAAAACATATGTCTTCACCACATATTGGGCAACCAATTTTCCCTTTTGTGGCACATCCCGCTAGATTTCCATAAGCTCGAAAATCATTGATTGTCTACATCAAAATAACTTTCAAATTAAACATTAACTTGGTAAATGCATCATATGCCTCCACACCTGTGTCCCATAATTTCTTCAAATCCTCCAAAGGGGTTCCAAGTATACATCTATATCATTTACTGATTGCTTGGGCCCGAAATTAGTAATGTCAACATAAGATTTTCCTTCGCCATGCACATCAATGGAGGAATGTTGTAATTAACCAAAATAACCGACCAATAACTATATCCGGAACTAAGGTCACCATAAGGGTTGAATCTATCTATTGCAAGATCAAGCCTGAGATTTAGATTTCTAGGATCTGGATGCAAAAGATGATCATTTATGATTTATTGTATCCCAAGCTACTAAATCAACTAGATGACATATCATATGATCTTGACTTTTGTGATTGGAGTGTCAAATCAAGTCTTCGGCCTTTTCTTCTAATTTAAACATTCTTTTCAATCTTGGAATCACGGGAAAATACCGTAGCACCTTTTTAGAAACTCCTTTACGAACTCTAGTGGTGATTTTGTCCACCTTCCATCTTGAGGAACCACACTTTGAACATGAGTCCAAATCTTTAATCTCCTTTCTAAATAGACAACAATCGTTTGGGCAAGCATGAATCTTCTCATATCCTAAATCAAATGGTTTCAATAACTTTCTCATTAAGTAAACAATTTCTGGAAGTGTTTTTTTTCTGGAAGCATGTCACCTAAGATCTTAAGGAGCTCATTGAAACTATTGTCCACACTATTAGTAGACTTGTAATTGTATAATGTGATGACTGCTGACAACTTTGTGTAAGTTGTACAACCAGGGAAGAGAGGAGTTTTTACATCTTCTAATAAATCTGCAAACTCATAATCTCTTGCTTCAGAAATAGTGTGTTCAACCTCTTCTTCTGGCACAAAGACATCCCTATATAAGTGATATGTCTCTCTACCTTCATCCTCCGCTTCCTAAACTACCTTCACCTTGAAAATGTCTGGTATAACTTTCACCATGGAAGACCTAAATAGTGTAAGAAGGATCGATCCCCTTAATAATTAAGTGCTTGTACACTTGGTCAAATTTCATATACTATTTATTTTTACAACAGTTGCAAGGACATAAAATTACTTCACATGTTTTGGCATAGTTCCTAGCTTGTGCAAGAAATTTTTCCCCTTCTTCATACTCAGGTACAAGCCTTGAAGGCAGACGCATCCATTCCTTATCCATTTCGTAATGACCCAAACCCTAACATACAAATTACAATCCATTGCTAAAACACAGAGGAATCCCTCTAGTTCTAATCCTAGCAAAAAAATTAAACAAATCCAAAAGCAACAACAATTTTCATGAAAGAAAACTAGGAACAATATCAGTTAGCATCATTAGGAAAAAGTATAATATCTAACCTTCTTCAAACATTAAAAAAATTGTTTCCAGAATTATTTTTTCATCAAAAAAAGGAAATGTCAAGCACAAACTCGATTGAAAACACCGTTACTTCTCAAAACCCTAGAATGACAATAAAGGTCTAATAAGAAAAACAATCGATCTGCTGCTGAATAACCAAAACAGTGATTTCCTACAACACAAGATAACCAGTGTATTTGAAAATATATAACATACAATGCACTGTTGTAAAAATAAAGACAAATGAAAAAAATCTATAACAACATACATTGTCCACTCATAACTCTCATCAAAAGCCATTGAAAATAAAGACAAATGGAAAAATATATGAAAAGAAAGAAAAAGAAAGAAAGATAATCTGGTGAAAATTGTAGAAGTGATGTGGAAGTTTGTCTGTGAAAACAAAAAACAGAACTATCTGGCAAGGAAACTCACATCCAAAATTCTATCTGCTCCAAATTCCTTTCTCCACTGAAGCATATCAGCCCACATAAGAGTTGCTTTCTCACGATCAATTTTTCTAGCTTTCAGAAACCTGAGCAGCATGTGATAGTCGCCATGTTTATCAGGCAATAAATCCCTAGAAATTCGCCCCTTGCGGAATGTGTATACTTCAAGCTCCTCTTCCAAATCCCTATCATCCTCGATTGAAACAGAAGAAGTCCTATTAACATCTCTCTTCTTCCCTCGTTTCTTGAGAGAATGTGTGAACTTAGAAGAAGCACTGCTTACAACCTTAGCTTTTGGCGATTGAGGGTTTGGCGAGTTACTGAGACCGATCGAGGGATTGGACCCTAGGTGGAGCTCGAGTTCAAGGGCAACGACGGGGAAATGTGCTGCGGAAGCGCCATGTCAGAATGACGGGCTCGACTGCCAAGGAGAGGAAGAATTCCGACGTCTCGATCCCTAGGGAGGGAACGAAGGTTTTGGCGGTGGATGTGGTTTTGGCGGTGAAGACAGGAAGAGGAAGGCGGAGGCGTGCGTAAACGAAGTTTTAGGTTTGGGGAAAAAAAATTAAGATTGACAGTGTAGGCGGAGGCGTGCGTGATTTTTTTTCAAATGATTTGGAAAAAAAATATCCTAAATTCTTAAGACTATTAACAGCGCTTTGCACGTCATAAAAAAAATTATTGACAGTATTTTTATTTTATTTTTTTTTGTTGCACGTCATGATTTTTATGAGCAAAATAATATTAACAATACACGTAAATAAACGTGTCATAAATAATAATATTAACGATGTATTTTTAATATGCGCCATTGGTGATGTGTCATGAAAAATTAAACTTACAGTAGTATTTATTTGAGCAATGTGTTTAAGAAGATTTGGTGAAGGTTGATTAAGATTGGTGAGAAAAGTCCTAGGTCAACATTGATGAGAGCTACTTGGAAGTCAAAGTCTAGTTAGATCAAGGATGATTGAATCACAAGCAAAGTGAAAATCTAATTAGGTCAAGATTGACCTGATGACTGGCAAAAGACAAAGTCCAAGCATGTATGACTAGATGTTTGGTAAGTAAGAAGTCCTGACAAGTCAAGGTTGACCTAGACAAGAAAAAATCCCAAATAGATTAAGAGTAACCGGATGAAAAGGGAAAATCCTAAGAGAGTGAATCTTAGGTGGTGAGAATTCTTAATTGAGTGAACTCCAAATAAAGGGAAAAACCTAAGGGAGTGAACCTCAGGTGGTGAGAAATCTTGGAGGAGTGAACCACAAACAAAGGAAAAAATCTTAAGAGAGTGAACCTTAGGTGGTGAGAAGTCTTGAAGGAGTGAACTCCAAGCAAAAGGATAATCTTAAGGGAGTGAACTTTAGGTCGTAAGAAGTTTTGAAGGAGTAAATTCTGAGCAAAGAAAAAAGAGTGAACCCTAGGTAGTGTGAAAAAATTTGGAGAACTGAATTCCAAGTAAGAGATAAGCCAATCAGTCAGGTAAAATAAGGCTTGTTTAGTTTGTTTGTTTGTATGTATGTTTGTCTTGTTGGTGGAAGCAAAACTGGAGAAGTAGACATACTCAATCAGACGCAGCCGAATCAAGTCTAGAGTGAATCAGACATAACCCAGGTCAAATCGGACCTAAATCGGTCCGGTCGATCGGAAATTGGTTCGGTCGATCGGATGGGTTTGGTTGACTAAGCACGAGTTCAAGCTCAGTTCAATTACTGGGCTTGGTTTAGTTGATCGAAAAAGTTTTGAACTACCAAAAAACCTGATAACGACAAGATCGCGAGGCTCGGTATAGATCGCGAGGGGCTTGGACTTTGGATAAGTTTTAACTAAGGTTCGATCGATCGAACGAAGTTTTAAAGTCGACCGTAAAAATCTTATAAAAGAACTTTGAGCTATGTGTTCAAATCAACAATTTTTTTAATCCTATTCTTCTGTGCTCGTAAAAGCTCTCAAAGTTTTGCTCATGCGATCGGGGAAGCGCCAGAAGGAGTGTGAGATACTTAGGGCTTTTAGACCAATCGTCAGTTGGTTGTTTGTATTTATTTTATATGCTCTTAATTGATTCTTAATTGTGTTTGCATACTTGATAAATTCGGTAAGAGGTTTCTTCGTCTTCGGAAGGTTTTTGAAAAGGAGAAAAGCATTAGTGATGATGTTCTGTGCATAGCCTTAGACGTAGCAACCCTGGAGGATTGTGAACTAAGTAAAAATCGATAGTGTTCTTTCTTTATTCTTATTTTGTTTTGTTTCTTTCATTATTCCAGTACATACTAACTCTTAGACAAGAACAAACACAAAAAAAAAGCGACGAGTGCTTGGCAAGTGAGAAATCTTAACAGATCAAGATTAACCTAGACAAGGAAAAAATCCAAGTAGGTCAAGAGTGACTGGATACAAAGGGAAAATCCTAAGAGAGTGAATCTTAGGTTATGAGTGTAGGATCGAAATAGATGAGAGAGGGGGGGGTGAATCTCGTACTCTTTAAAAACCAATATTTTTGTTTCATAAAACTAAACAGAGATAAGCAACGGAATAACTAAAAAGAGAAGACACATTCAGTTTTACTTGGTTCGTAGTCCAGCGATTACTACTCCAAGGCCCGCGATCCTTGATCGCTTCTGAATGGGCAATCAGCTAAGGTTCTTCTCTCTGAAAACTTTCGAAGAAGAAGCAAATTAGAACAAATAATGAGGCGGATAGTAACAAGCTACTATCACCTTAAATGAATGTAAGTAATTAAAAATATACTAACAACAAGTAATTGAAGTTAGGCATAGGTTGTCGGAGAGCCTCTCGGCATTATAGTATTAGCACTTGTACGAACAGAAGCAACAGGAGCGAGATGAATTGTTTGGAGAACTGATGTTGGGCCTCGGACCTTGAGACTCCTTTTATAAGATTTTCAACCAGTCGATCAAACCTTTTTTGATTGATCTATCTCCATAATTTGCCCAACTTCACTTTCAGGTTCACAATCTGCCTAAATCATATCTTTCGCCAAATCAGCCTTTATCGGTTGACCTACTCCCTGTTAAATCGACTAAAATCCAAACTTCCTTTTGTTGCTCAATCCGATCTTATCTAATCTTCACTTACCAAATATGTTTAGTCGATCGACTCCTTGTTCGGTCGACTGAACCCTGTTAATTCCTTTCTTGCTTGATTCGATCTTATCTCAATCTTATTTTATCTCAGGTTACCAAATGGGTTCGGTCGACTGAAAAGTCTATTGGTCGACTGAATCTTTGTTTCCTTCTTTGCTCGATTCAAATCTAATCTATGCTTATCCACTTGGATCAATCGACCGAACCACCATGTTCAGTCGACCAAATCCTTCGGTCAATCCGAACTTTATTTTTCTATAAAATAAAATTAGCACATTATATATATAATGATAAACCTTCAAAACAGAGTTAGAGCCAGATAAATATGCATGAATTATTTCGACAGTTAGGACACTTTGATCTCGACTTAGAAACCTCCGTTGGTTCCTTGAGTCGGATCACTGCCTAAAGTTGTTCTAACTAGAACACGTCCTCACTATCTTCTGGAACGGAAGACATCTCCAGGACTTACCTTATTTACCTGCCAAACATCTGGTCTAACTGACTTGTTTGGATTTCTTCTTCTGCTTAGTGTCTGATCGACTTGGTCCATTAAGGCTTTCCCTGCAATACTAAATTAGCACAATACCAATAATAATGATGAAAAATAGTGTTAGCAACACTATATTTAGGTTTACAAAAATTCATTGGTCCGACCGAAAACCTTTCGGACATACTTGCTTGGAGTTTACTCCTCTAAGACTTCTCACTTGCCTAGGTCAATTTTGACCTGTCAGGACTTCTCTCTTTGCCTAGGTCAGCTTTAACATGTCAGGACTTCTCTCCTTGCCTAAGTCTCCTTGACCTGTCAGAACTTCTACCTTTGCCTAGGTCAACCTTAACCTGTCAGAAATTCTACCTTTACCTAGGTCAATCTTGACTTTTCAGGATTTCTACTTTTGCCCTAGGTCAATCTTGACCTGTCATGACTTCTATCTTTGTTAGTCATCCTGTCAACCTTGACCTGACTAAAATTTTTACTTTGATAGTCATCTAGTCAACCTTGACTTGACTAGACTTCTCATTTGTTTAAGTCAATCTTGACCAGACTCCATTAAACATATTGTCAGACAAACATCAAAACTCTGAAGGTTGATTGCACCAACAGTGAGAAGTCTTAGTGGAGTGAACTCCAAGCAAAGGGAAAATCCTAAGGGAGTAAACCTTAGGTAGTGAGAAGTCTT
Source organism: Hedychium gardnerianum (assembly GCA_038050645.1). Lineage (NCBI taxonomy): Eukaryota > Viridiplantae > Streptophyta > Magnoliopsida > Zingiberales > Zingiberaceae > Hedychium > Hedychium gardnerianum. The sequence continues at coordinate 3,923,430 of JBBUKS010000060.1, forward strand.
AGAAGAGTGAACTCTAAGCAAAGATATTTTTTAAAAGGAGTGAACTTTAGGTGGTGAGAAGTCTTGGAGGAGTAATTCTAACACTACAAAAAAACATGTATTTGGCGACGAATTTGGCAACGAATTTTCTTAAAAAATTCATTGCAAAATATATTTGCGACGAATTCTACAACAAAAAAAATGCATTGCAAAAATAGCGTCGCCAAAATTTGCAACAAAATAATATTAATTTATTACAAATTAGGCGACGAAATTTGTTTTCGTTGCCAAATTCGTTCCAAACTTTTGCAAATTTGCAATGAATTTGTATTCGTTACAACTTTGCAACGAATTTGAATTTGTTGCAAGTTTTCAATGAATCTCTGTTCGTTGGAAAATTTCCAACGAATTTGTGTTCGTTGGAAAATTTCCAACGAATCTAGGATTCGTTGCAAGTTTCCAATGAATCCCAGATTCGTTGGAAATTTTCCAACGAACACAGATTCGTTGCAAAGTTGCAACGAATACAGATTCGTTGGAAATTTTCCAATGAATCTGGGATTTGTTGAAAACTTTTGAAAATTTCCAACGAATACTAGATTCGTTGCAAATTTGCAAAATTTTGCAACGAATTTAGCAACAAATCACTTATTCGTCTCCAAATTTTGATAAACAATAGTATATTACGATACATTTGCAATAAATCTGGAATTTGTTGCAAAAATCGTTGCAAAAAAAAAAATCAGAACCGTTTTATTTCTATGATCAACATGTTTACATTTTAATAACAATATAAATGAACAAAAATGACAAAAATACAACTAACAACATCAATATCAAACAACACCAATAAAAACAACAACTACAACTAACACATAATCAACAACACTAATACATTAACAATCTAAATTGTTTCATCAAACAAAGATGTTCCATATCCAAATGGAAAACAACTACAACAATAACGCATACAAGGTGTCATCAAAATACAACCAACAACAATACAACTAACAACATCAAATTAATACAAAGTTTCATCAAACAAACCACCTAAA
>JBBUKS010000060.1:3924563-3942336 GCA_038050645.1 Hedychium gardnerianum
AATTTTTATCATAACTAATTTTATAGGTGAAAGACAGTAGATTATCAAATGTGCAAGATGATAGGATAATGAATCTTGCATCAGGACCCCTCTATAAAAATATTGTGTACTCTGGTTACTATGTTAATGGCCTCAAATTCCACGTGGCACAATGAGATTCACGAAGATTAACCTATAATTCTGGTGTTTGTGTTAAAGGATTTATCGACAACAATAATACTGAATTTGATTACTATGACAAGCTTAACGAAATCATAGAGGTTGAATATCCTACATTACCTATAAAAAGGTGTGTGTTGTTCAAATGTTTATGGTATGATCCTACCCTAAGAACAGGTACTAGAATACATCCAAACTATAATTTAGTTGAGGTTAATGGAAACAAAAGGTTCAACAAGTTTGAACCTTTTATTTTCAAAGTACAAGCGAGTCAAGTTTTTTATCTTGAATATCCTACGAAGAGAAGAAAATCTAGTGAATGAAGAAAATCAAGTTTTCTATCTTTAATAGTTGTCTATTAGTCGAATGAAGCCTCGCTCTACCATAGAAATGTCGAATACCATCAATGCTCAAAATCATGATGCCTTTCAGAATGACGTAATGGAGAGACATTCAATTAATTCACAACTTCAATCAACATTTGAATTACTTGTAGATGTTAATGTCACTTATGAGGAGATAGATGATGGAGAGATATCCAACAGTGATGATTTTGTTGAACTAATAGATTCTAGCGATGATGACTTAGAACCTGTTAATGTTGATTAGTCAAATGTTAGTGATGATTAAATATTAGTAGAATTGGTCATAAAGTAAATCATGTTTCCATTTTGTTTTGTGCAAATATTTATATTGTTAATAACCTTTATTATTATGTATTGTAATGTTATATTTGCATATATTGTCATGGCTGAGCAGACTGTAGCATTTTGTGGTCACATAGTGCTGAGGGTTGTAAGAGACTTGTAAGTATTTTTTGTTATTATTAATTCAAGTTCTTCACAACTATTTTATAATATCTTTATAATTTATTAATATTTTTTCATGCAGGTTTATTCTGGATTATTATAGGGTAGCGACGTACATCAGCGGCAAATTTAAAGAGCGAATCTGCACTTCTGGGACTACATGGAGACATGCAGACCAAGAGACGAAGGATTTTTTACTATAGTGAAATTGTGGTAAGTAAATTGAATATATTTGGTATTAATAGTATAATATTTATCCTTTAGTATACTAAAATTTCAACTTATACTTGCAGAAAAAATGTACCCGGGAGGAAGGCCAGGAGGCACAATTTAAAGCGACCTAGAATTTATATTGTGCAAAACTCTACAAAGACCTTCTATACTATATGAGAAAGAAGGCAACGAAGCCAGGTTATGTATTTGACGAGATCTGGGGTGCATGGACGGCCACCTGGGCTGAAGAAAAATGGCAGACAAATTCTGAAAAAGCTTGAGCCAATAGAAATACAAAGTCAGGTGGCCCAAGTATCAAATCCGCTCGACATATGTCAGGATCGAGATCCATAGAGCATACTATCGATTTGGTAAGTTTAATTTAAAGTTATATCCTAGTAAATTTTAAATTTATTATCAAACTTATAAAATTATTGGATCAACTTGTTTGTGTATGCAGGAGCGTTCTCTAGACCGACAACCTACTTGTTTGGAAGTCTTTTCGAAGACACACAAGAAAAAAGATAACACATTTGTCGATTCTCAATCCCGGACCATACATGTAAGATTATTAACTTTAATATATTTATTCGTTAACAATGATTAACTTTAGCAATTGTGATCAAATTAGATACTAATAATATTATTTTATTCAACACAGGATGAAATCACAAATAGAGTGACTCAGACATCTCAACCACCAGTAGAGGGAGGGAGTCACAGTCTATATCTACCGACACACTAAATGAAATATATTATGATGTTATTGGTGGAAGGACAAAAAACTTCACCCTCTACGGCCTTGACTCACAAGCCAAGGTGATATTTGATCGTTTGAGGACTTCTAGGGGTCGTGATAGTTCTTCCTCTTCTTCTAGTGAGGTGCAGTCATTAAGACGTGAAAATCAAGAACCGCGCACTCAACTAGCCACAATGGATGAGAGGGTAACTGCTCAAGATGCGAGGATGATCGCTCAGGAGTAGAGAATGGTTGATTGGGAGGCGAGGATGGCCGCTCAGCAGGCGAATCATGATGTTGCCATGACCCATTTTCGAGCAGTCATGGCTAATTTCACCCCGACACAACATGATTTTGAGTCTCAGGAGACTCAAGACCCACAAGACCCATGAGGTATGTTCAACTATAACTTAATTTTTTTAATTTATCATATATAAATAATGCAAAAGATAATTATTCTGTTTGATATTATAATCAATTAGTTTCTAAATATTGTATTACATTTTCTCAGGAGTCCATATTGATATATTCATCATCAGCATCACCATCTGACATCCAAAATACGAACAAGATATATTTTTTATTACATGTCAAATTAATTATAGTTATTCATATATTATAATTTTTTATCGAATCATTTTAATCATAATCTATTGTATTTGACTTTTTGCAGGATTTTATTTTACTATCTTATGTGATTGTATTTGGATGTATTATGGAGTGGATTTCTATCACGTTATATATAATTTTTGATACTTTATTTTAGATATGTATGAAGTTTGTTTATCGCATCTGATATCTGTTAAATATTGATTTAGTTTGTTTATGTATTATTGTAATTATTTAGTATGAATTTTGATTGTTAGTTGTGTGTATGAATTATGAATGTTATGTATGGATATTGATTTAGTTTGTTGTGTGTATGGATTATGATTGTTAGTATGTATGGATTGTGTTTGTAAGAATTGGATTATGATTATGAGTTTGTATATGTATGAATTGGATTGTTGTGTATTGGATTTGTATGTATTATTTGTGTTTGTATTTCTATCGTTTGTGATGGTTGACATTGATATGATAATTGTAAATAGGGTATATCCTAAATATAAAGATGTCCTTTTAATTTATTTTTTTCCGATAAATCACCATTCTGTCGGAAAATATCGATGATTTTACGATACATTACCGACGGAAAATGATATTTCCGTTGGTAATTCTCGACGGAAAATGATATTTCCGTCGGTAATTAACCATCGATATTTTCCGATGGAATCACCATTCCATCGGAGATTTACCGACGGAATATATAATTCCGTCAGTAAAATTTAACTACGAAATTTTTTCTGTCATAAATTTCCGACGGAATGGTGATTTCGTCGAAAATTTCCATCTACGACCCAATAAATTTCGACGTCTTAGGTTCAGTCGTTATTCCATCGGTAGTGTGAGTTACAGACGGAATACCAACTGAAAATTTTGTCGGCATACGCATATTTCTTTTGCTGTGTTTGTTGCAAAATATGATTATGCTCACCTTAGGCGCCTCTCACAGTTCGTCCCCCAAAAAAATGATTAATCAGGTCGGGTAACGTCGGACCTGGGGTGACCGGCCCGGCCCCACGGAAGTTTTTCATCGGCCACCAGGGTAAATCGGGAAGCGCTAATGGAGACCCATCCAAATGGCCAACATTCTTAGGCCCACTTCTCATTAGAGAGAAAATTTCCTACAATGCGCCGTAGCTGAGATTCGAACCTTAGATCCCTTGGTTATCCATTGGAGGGCCTAACCATCGCACCATTGCCCCGGGGGCCTCTCACAGTTCGTCCCAGGTTATATGAAGGAAGGTAAATTACGGGATTAGCTTATAGCCGACCGCCAAGTGACTAGAGGGTGAGTGGAGTTTTTTTCCCGAATACATGCGCCCGCCGAGAATTGACATCTATCTCATTGTAGCAAATCTACTACCGATGAATTATGTTTTTCTTTTGTAGCAAAAGGTGATTATGCTCACCCCAGACACTCCTCACAATCCGTCCCAAAATTATGTGAAGAGAAGTAAATCACAAGGTCAATTTATAGTCAACCACCAAGTGGCTAAAGGTGGGAGGAGTTTTTTCCCGAGGGCATGTGCCCACTGGGAATTAATTCCTGCCCCATTATAATAAATCTGTCACTCATTAGTCAATTGGGCATCCCACGGGGACAATGAATTATGCTTTTCTTTTGTAGCTAAAGATGATTATATTCATCCCGGATGTCCCTCACAGTCCGTCCCTAAATTATATGAAGGGAGATAAATCATCGGGTCAGCTTATAGCCTATCACTAAATAATTAGGGGATGGAAGAATTTTTTCCCTGAAAATATATCTGTTAAAAATTGATTCTCTATTTTATTATAATAATCTATCCTGTACTAACTAATTAGGCACTAAATTATGCTTTCCTCACCTTAATGAGATGGTAGATTGAAGAATTAAGACTTCAATCACTATTTTTTCATAAATGGATGGGTCCTAGAGTAGTCAAGAACTTCGGCCAATGTGAATTTGAAATAAAAAATATATATCTAAATTTAGATTTTACATTGGCTAGATTCTTAAAATTTGGCAAAAAAATAAAAACAATAAAAAAAAGTTTTAAAAAAATCATCTTGAAAATATTTTTTCTTATTTTTTTTATCATAAAAATACTATTTTTAGTTAAAATTATTAAATTATAAAGTAAAATTGGTCTTATTTGATTAAAATTACTATATATATATATATATATATATATATTTGGTGCTTTAATTTTCACTTTGGTGTAGTAATTTTAATTAAAATATTATAAATAATTTTAGTTACTTTTTTTATATTACAGTAATTTTGAACAAAGCTATTATATATTATAATAATTTTAAATAAAACAGTTTCAAATAAAGTTATTATATATTATATTAATTTTCAGTAAAATTATTATAGCATATACAAGTTTTGGTTAAAATTGAGATAACATAAAACTATTTTTAAGATGAAATAGAATGAAGGTACTATTTTAATATTTTAAAATATCATTCAGATAAAAATGATAATAAAAGAGAGGCACTTTTTTTATAAAAAAAAATTACCTGTATTATAATAATAACTATGACCCCAATTATAACTGTGAGGTAGGCAGTGTAAGGCTAGTCATTGTAGTCTGAAGAGAACAATAAATTAAAGGCAAAGACATCATGCTTAGCCCTTTCTTACTTTGCTTTTGCCTAAGTGCACTCTTTCTTCAATTCTAAAGTTATTTGGATCTTTAAAATCCAAATAATAATTATAATTATTACTCTAACAAAAAGACATTGTTATTATATTTACTTGGACTACTATATGTCTTTCTCATCCCTAAAGAACACACTACAAAACAATTGTGCATGTTCTTGATGTTGTTCTTTTGCTAACCTAGAGATAAAAATTGGACAAGCTTAGCTTGCCAGCTAGGTACATTTATAGATCAAACACTTAGCTTCATTGCTATACATCGCTTGGCAAGTTCTTGAGGGAATTGAGACATTGGCATGGAGCTATAAGCAACCTAACATGGAAGAACTTGTTCTTATGTGTATTAGAGGACAACAAGTTGTTCTGCCATAAATATTTCCTAAAGAAGAGGGAAAAGAAAAGAAAGGACTATGGTCCCTCACTAATAATTAGCTAATCAATCGATGAGTATAGAAAGTTGTATAAAATTTAGAAATATGCTTCTACGATCGAACAAGATTGGCTCCCGAGATAATAGTATAATAGTTAGGTTCTCTAATGGATAATCGAGAGATTTAAGGTTCGAATCTCAGTTGTGATGTATTGTAGGAAATTTTTTTCTCTAATAAAAAATGGATCTGAGAATGTTGATCATTTGGATGGACCTTTATTAGTGCTTCCCGATTTATTCTGATGATCGATGAAAATTTTTTGTAAGGTCGCACTGATCATCCCAGATCCGATGTTATCTGATCTGATTAGTCTTTTTTTTTTTTGAATAAAGAATGCTATGTCAAGCTCTAGGATGTTGTTGAAAGAGGTGTCAGAGTGCCATCTAAGTTATGCTTGGAATAGCTCAGTCGCTTGATAAGCTCCACTAGGTATGGTGTAGGATGGGGTTGATCCATGCCTAGCACAAGCTTGGGCACGACCATTTAGTGTCATGCACAACATTAGCCTGACTTAGACCTACCTCAAGTTAGAAATTTAACGATAAAATTATAAAAAAAAACATAATGATATGAAAAGTAATAAAAATCTTTAAAGGATAATAAAAAAATAATAATAAACTTAGAAAAACTTGAATGGCCAATTAATAGAAGAATATATATATACACTTAGACATCACAAATAATAATTTACGCATTTGACAATATATTGTATAATTTTATGCCATCATTTTAACAAAGAGTGAGAGGTCAATTAATAGATGCTAGCTTTTTAACACAAAATTTGATTGTCATGAGAGATTTGATAAAAATAAAAGGTTGCATTAAATTCAAGATTTTTTTTTAGAATTTACACTAGATTAATATATTAATCCTCAGAAAAAAGTGTTCCAAAGGTAATTGTTTTTGAATTAAAGGTCGTAATTTGTCTTATTATGGTTAGTTGTATTATACATATAATTATATAAAATTTAAATTAATTAAACTTTTTTTAAAAATAAATTATATGACATTAAAAAAGGTGGTTTAAATTTTAAGTTAATTTATTCTGTAAATAGGTTAATTAATGTCACATTTTATATTTCTAATTAAATCATTTTAAATTTAAATTAACATGTTTTATTGGAGGAAAATAAAATTGTCACCTTAGCGGCCCTTTAGAAAAGCTCTATACTTTTTGTAAGGGGATAAATTACAAGAACATTTACCCTAGCACATCGGTCTTTTGTAGGGAAGAGGTCAGACATCCAGAAAGACATTTTGCCTCTGCTAAAAATTGACCTCAAATTTTATTAATGCAACCACTAATTAACTATTAATTAAGTATGAAGTCTTCTTAGTTTACATAGTTATCGTAACAATTATTTTTGAATATTTTTCTTTCTCTAGAGCCAATGGTAAATGTGGTCTAGATGGTGATGCTAAAGAAAACGAGATTACTTGAGGAAGGGAAGAGAAGGTTAGGAATCCAAACGACCTTGACCTTGAAAAGAAGAGGTATATTCATTAGATAACAATAACAAATAAGTAGGACAAAAATAAAAAGGTATTGTATTGGTTAAAAACAAGTGTTTTTTTAAATATCAAAATAGTACTTTAGTATTTTTTTTATCTTGAATTTTTTTATATTTCAGTATTATTGTAGCAGATTTAGTCAGCTAAAATATGTATCAATTATTACCATAACTATCATAATATTTTAAAGTAAATTTCTTTAACATGTTTTAATTTAACTTGAAATGCTATTCTATCTAAATATTTTTTTTTATCAATTTAGTCAAAAAAAAATAAAAAATCATACATAATTAAAAATTATTTTAACCTGATCAAAATCAACTACACATTATTTTAACAACTATGACTATAATTACTATAAATTATAGTGGAAATGCTAAATCGATTTAGACTAAATTGAAGTAATTTTAATAAACTTAAGTAAATTTGACTAATATAATAGTATTAGAGCAATTTTACTTTATGTTGGAGTAGTTATAATGAAAATACTATAACAATTCTAGAATAAGTGTATTTTAGAAATAAAATATTTGTTCTGGAGTTGTTTTGATATTTTTAAAAATAAAGAATGTTTTTTAATGAAAAAGATAATCAGAAGTATTTTATTTTTTGCGCAATAAACAAAATTTTGGCCATTAAAGTTGTAAAGTTATCATTGATAATAGGATATTATGATTAAATTTTTTAATAATAAATTAGATATTTGTGATTTGAAATTTAATTGTAATGGATTATATATATTTTTTTAAATAAATAATGAATCTGAGAATGCTAACTCGATTTATTTTGATAGTTAATAAAAAAAAATTATAGAATCGAATTAATCATCTTAAGATTAATCGAGTCAAAAAATTAAATACTAAGTATCAACTTAAAAATAATAATAATAACATAAAAACCCTCGTGAATTAACATAATTAATACTTATACGAGAGATTACTACGGCTTCATAATAATGAAAAATAGAGGCATCATTAAGTAAACTAATGATAAAACTAAATGAGATTCATTATTTCACGAAATAAAATAGTTCAAGTTTCAAATTCGAGTTGATTAAGAAAATCTTAACTAAGTTCATTGTTTTTTTTCCTTTATCCCAAACAACAAATGACAATAATCAAAATTATGGAAAGAAATACAAAAGGGCAAAAATAAAAAGGCTTCCTTTAATTAAAAAAAATAAATTAAAATAGCATCTTATATTTCAAAAATATCCAAATAAAACGGGTCTATATTGTAATATTTTTTTTATCAAAATTATTGTACAGTTTTGATCAAAATAATAATTTTGATTGATCCAATAATATTTAATTGATTTTAACTAAGTTGAACTAGTATTAAGTTTAAAATTTCTTATTATAATTATTTAAGAATTTTGAGCAATTGTTTGTGAAAATAAACATTTTTTGCAAAAAATATATATATATATTCTAAATTTAGACCAAACCACATGGATTCCAGACTGCAATTAGTCCTTACATGAAAAGTAACGACAACTAAGATTTCACAAAATATTTATAAAACAAGATTTAATTTAAAAATTATTCCCGCACTTCTTACACGATACCCAATATCTACCCGCATCATGATTCCCAGCCTCGGCGGCGGGAAGGCGGGGGCCGGTACACAAGGAATGGGGAAAGCAGCAAAGTTTCCATTGGTGGGTATATTCCATCGTCCATGGAATCTCCAACACGCCATGTTCGCTTCGCTTCGCTTTCTCCCCTCTTCATCTTCTTCCTTTCCGCCTCGATTTCCTTTCGTGATCAATCATTGACGCAAAGCGCTGCGGCCGCGTCGATTTCCCCGGTGGCAATGAGAAAGCTGGAGGAATCTGCGTCGCCGTCGTCTTCCACCGCGCCTTTCTTCCTCTCCCACGGCTCTGCTCTGGTCGCCGCCGTCCTCGCCTTTGCCATCGCGCAAGCTGCCAAGATCTTCACGACCTGGTAAGCTTCCTACGCCGCATACTTCTCTTGGTTAGTTTCCGACCTGATGTTCCTTTTAGGGCTGTACTGTACACTTCAAATAGTAATCGTGCGGTGATTCATTCGAAAAAGCTTGGATCTTGATTTTTAGCTGAGGTCTTGAGGAGTAGTACTGTGAGCTTGTGGAGAATATTGCTGTTGCTTTGTCTACTGCCTTTGTAGAAATTCTGAATCGTGCAGAATATTAATAATGCAGAAAAAATATTATATTTGATAAAAAAAAACAAGTACATTTATTTATAAACTCAACATAGAGATTGATTTGTAGTTTAAATAGTTAATTTTATCTAAAATATAAGCACCAGACTAGTATACTTTAGACTAAGTCATATTGCAGTAATTTTTTGATTTAACACTCCTCCTCAAACTAGAGTGTAGATGTTAGACACTAAATCGAGGCAGCGAAAGCACTTCAAATTACTCGATGTCGGTGATTTCTCTATCTGAATTAGTGAAGAAAGGGAGATTGCTAGGGGCACTTTAGACGAGGACGCTGTTGTTATTTTCTAGGTGATAGAACCTCAAAAGATTGAGCAATGGAAACAAAGAAAAACTATGCCTTATGCTATGTTAGATTTTATATTTTTATCTTGCAAATAAAAATTACAGCTTATAAAATGTAAAGTGTATTCATTCCGAAAAATCTAAAGAATAAAATTTGTTCTACATCTTTATCTCGAATAGATAAAGTGGCAAGTAGGCAGATTGGTTGACATGATTGTTCAACATGTGCTTTTAGTAAAGGTACTAGAGATGAATAATGCAAAAAAATTATATACAGTGCTTGGCTTCCTTGTTTACTCGAGGATGAAAAATAGGGATGGCAGTAGGCCAATATTAGGATGGATGAGGTTAATTTTTTGCACCATGTTATCTGCTTAGAAGGATAGGAGTTTAAATATCTTAAATGACATTAGTATAACGAGAATCGGATGTCGAGGTTGAAGAATAAGCGATTGTATTATAGATATGATAGATTTTTGCGGTGGCTAAGGTTGAGTCAATAACATCTTAATCTCACTAAGGTTGAATCAACATAATACAACTATTCACCTCAGAGCTTAACAAACTTTCATGCTCTCCAATTCTCTAGTCTCTCCAATATGTGCAATATGATCTACACTGAGTCTTCATGTATGATTAATTCTCCATGATACATTGCCTGATCCCACCCAACATCAAACGAATTCAAATGCAACGCCTGTTCCATAAACATGGAGCATTACCTCACCTACATCATATGATTAATAACAACTAACAAGTCTCACCAATGATTTTGATGCAATTAGGCAACACTATCTCACATCCCTCACACATATTACTCATGCCTTATTTAAAAGTGAAGAGCCCCATCAAACAATCATAATGTATGGTTGTCAACACAAGACAACTAAACACATCATTTTCTTCAAGCTAAACTTAAGGCAAATCCTAACCTATAGTCTTAGGATGCAAACCATCCCCGTGCCCAAAAGAGACTCTAACTCATCATAACCCTCTTCATGGAAAGGTGAGGATCCTACCTCAAAAATGAGACTTGCCAGTGTTGTACATTTGATCCAAAATTATCATCTCTTGTCCTCTTAAACGGTTGCCTAAAACAAAACATAGAGGTATTAACAAAAATTATAATGGTTGTTAATAGCTTTCTATCCTCAATTAACCCACCAAGTCATTGCTGAAAACTCAATTCAAAATGGTCACTGAAAGTTGAATATACCAAACTGAAAGAAACCTTGATGGTTGTTATTGTATACAAGCTAATGGGCTGTTCAAAACAAAAGAAGGGACAAAACATAGACAAGAGGAAGGAAGCTTCCTTCTTTGTTAGAAATCTTCTAACAAAACAAGAAGGTTACAACAAACACTCCCCCAAACTGGTGGATTTCCAAGTCAAGAAGAAGAAGATAAATTATCTTCTTGATCGAGAAGAGTGATGGAAGAAGATTTTGGAATGCCTGAAGCTTCCAAATCTAAGAGAGGGCAGCTTAGGACTTCTAAATTAGGAGAGGGAAAGAAGTAAATTTCTTTCCAAATAGAGAGGGATGAGAGAGAGAGAGAGAGATCAATTCCTTTCCAAATTGAGAGAGGTGAGATCAATATCTTTCCAAATTGAGATAGAGTGATAGAGAGCAATTTATTTCTTTTCAATTTGAGAGAGAAGGAACGGGAGGGAAGGATATAAATTGATTTCTTTTCAAATTGAGAGAGAGGAAAAGAACTGAAATTATACCTAGCTTTACTTTTTTAAAAAAAAAAAAATCAATGGAATGGAAATTTATGCTTCTTGAAAGAAATCAAGAAAGAATTAAATTTATTTGTTTAATTGGTATGGTGACTTTTCCTTCAGTTACAGTGTTCAAATAGTGAAGCTTTTTTGTCAATAGTGAATTGTTAGTTGATTTACAGGTATAATGAAAGACGTTGGGATCCTAAGCGGATTATTGGATCCGGTGGTATGCCTTCATCCCATTCAGCAACAGTGGTTGCACTAGCAGTAGCCATTGGAATTCATGATGGCTGGGACAGTTCTGCATTTGCTACAGCAACAATATTAGCAGCTGTAGTAAGTATTAAGCTTTTCTTTTTTTGGTTATCATGTTGTTTCTCAAACTGTTTGTGTCATCAAGATCTCTGATCCAGAACTGCGCATTTAAGCATAATATTCATACATCAAATTTCCATTTCCCTAGATACAAACTGGGGAAGCTCTGGTTACCGATATTTTATTATATAAACAGACTGCCAGCTTTCTTCAGAGATACTGTTTACAGGCAGTTTAATTCAACTTTTAGTAGCTTAGTTGATGTTTCTTCTTTGTCAGGTAATAAGTGATGCTTCTGGTGTTCGACTGCATGCTGGAAAGCAGGCAGAGGTATGTAGTAACTTGTAACATCACGACATAAAGTTTCTTTTAGCATTCAGCAACTTGTTGCTACAAACACTCAATAGTCAATTCAGTCCAGTTTAATTCATCCTGAACCTGAAAAACCCAAAACTAGAAGATAACCGAGGGTTAGGCATATCAACCATGGAGCTAAACGTAAGTGATTTGTACTATTATAATAAAGCTGGTAAGAAATGTTCAAATTAAGGGTTCAACTAGCTCTACAGGGAAGCCGACAAACAACATTTCATGCAAATCAAATGATCCTGGAGAAAATCATAGTGAAACCTGTTAGGACCGACCGAAGGAATTTAGATATCTCCACAAAGGTATGATGTCCACTTTAGGCCTAGGCCCTCATGATTTTGCTCTTGGGCTCTATCCAAAAGGCCTCATACTAATGGAAATGTCTTTCCCTTATAGACCCATGATATTTCCCATGTATTTTCAACGTGAAATTTTGTTTGCAACCTTGCAATCCCAACAATCCCCCCCTCAAACGAAGGACCACAGGGCCCCCCTCGTCCGATCCTCGACCCACCAAGACTTCATGTCCCTCGGTCCACCCGACCTACTAGGACTTTCTTGCGTAGCCTCAATTAGGACTTCTCTGCCTAGTGTCTAGTCCTCTTGATCCGGACACAAGAGCCTTTACTTCCTTTTTTTGAGGTTAATATTCTACTCACATGGCTTGATTAGACCATAGCTCTTGTGCAAAGTCTGCAGTTATACCTTTTGACAGTCTGGGCTCTTATATCAATTGGTAGGACCGAAGGAATTTAGAAATCTCCATAATAGTATGATATTGTCCACTTTAGGCCTAAGCCCTCATGGTTTTGCTCTTGGGATCTACTCAAAAGCCCTCAAACCAATAAAGAGTCTTTCCCTTATAAGCCATGATCTTTTCCATGTGTTTTCAATGTGAGACTTCTTTGCAACCTTGTAACTCCAACAAGTAATGCATGTAGATGTAAGGGATTTGCCTCTATGTTTAGGTTGCTACTAGACTGGATAATCGGGATATCCTTAATGACAAACGATTCTCATTCAACCGAATATTTGTGCTCTTAGTGACAAAGGGCATCGACACTTATTCCACCTTTTAAAGTTAAAAGATCTTGACATAGGGGTAAGTGTGAAGAATAAGGAGATGAAAATATTATAGGGACGTTAACTAGCATCATAATGAAATCGAAACCCTAGAACCATTCTCCCCCCAAGCCAACTTCTCAACCTTCTCTGTCAAGACTCTCTCTCTTTCTCTCAACCTTCCCTCTCTCTTTCTCTCAACCTTCCCTCTCTAATTCTTTAGCTTTCAAGCACTCAAGCCAACTTCGATTGTCTAGATAACTTACTTTGCGAATTCACTAGTACTTAATCAACAGTCCCTGTGGAAACAATAATCATTTATATTACTTACGACGTTGTCATGCACTTGCGGCTACGTAACAATAATTAAAACTTTAATTATGAATGGATCATGAGTGACACCTAGTAGTACATCATAACCCCCAATTGACCAAAAAATCATAGTTGATCCAAGAATAATTCTGAACCCTTCAGCAGCTATAATTATTCGTGCGTTTGTTCCCTTCACTCATCTTATACCCACTTAGTTTAGAACATGATCATTGCATCAGTCCTCACTAGGTTGATTATCTCACACCTAGCCCAAGTAATAATTCTTTGACTTGTGGATTCAAATTACTCAAACACATATCCAAGAAGACCATCCTCTTGACATGTTTTTTTCTTTGGCCAAAGACTTATGAGTAATATTCCTGACAAGAGGTCATAGTATAAACGTCTCCTTATCGAGGGAATGTAAATCCTCTAGGCTATTCAAACGCTTTCGGACACTTTGACTTATACCCAATCATCATAGATCCACAACTTCGAGGAGATGATAGTTTAAGATGTCAAAGCATAAGTCTCCATAACCAAGATGACTTGAATATCTTAAGTTTAAGGAAACTTGCACTCGAGATGCAATGAGATCTTTATCGACATGTATAGAACCACATAAAGTCTCATAGCAAGTAAATCCAATGAACTAGTTACCCTTAACCAACATCTATATGTTAACTCTCAACATCCCAATGTTTCTAGCCAGTGAGGATCAGCTGTTTAGACAAATCACGGAGTATAACATATGCTAGTCTCACAGAATTAATGATATCTAGTCTCATCAATTGATTGACTAGGGAAGATTCCAATACATACATAATTACACATGATGAGATACCCAACAATTGTGATCCAATCACAATTTCTCTCATGCTATGCACCGTATTGTGGATTTCAATATTTGAGTTTAAGATCAATCATATACATAGAGAATGTAGACCCAAATAGTGAATCTTATTTATCCAATAATATTACAATATCTAAGGCATCTGACTTAGGACACCTCTCAAATATAATATGGATCGTATGATAGAGAGGGGGTGAATATCGCTCATTTAAATATTTCTTTTCTTTTTATAAACTTTTAGAAAATCTAAAGATGCAACGAAAATAAAAATAAGAGACTCGGGTAGTTACTAGGTTCACAGTCCAGCAACTACTACTCCAAGCCTACGATCCCATAGATCATTTCAGATGGGCAAAACACCAATCTTCTTCTTTTGAGAATATCTCATAGGAGGAGAAAGCCTCATACGGATGAAGAGTATAGTAACACTTTACTATCTCTATAAAATGAAATATACGAGTACAATTAATGTTACTAACAACACTTGAATAGAGATTCGATGTGGGTTGTCGGAGAGTAGATCGGTGCAATAGACTTGTAGAGCTTCCTTCAAACAGTAAGATGAAAAGAGTTGGATCATAGAGAATTATTGTTTGAGTTCTTGATCCTTAGGGTATTTTATAGTTTTTATCCAATTGACTAAATAGTTGTTCGGTCAACTAAAATCAATCAAATCCCACCATCTTCGTGATTGAATTCATGGTTTTTTGATCGACTGAATATCCTATTAGTCGACTAAACCCCTAATCTTTCTTTGCTTGCTGTGATCTGTTTAGATCAATCTCGCATAATCTGCTTGTTCAATCGACTGATCCTCCTAATCAATTGACTGAATCCCTGAACTTCCTTTATTGTTTGATCTGATCACATCCAATTTGTTCTTTGCATATTTTATTGGTCGACTGTACACTTATTTCCTTTAGAGCTTAGATTGAATCATGATCTGTGCTTATCCGCTCTGATCGGATATAATACAAATCTATAAAGTAGAGTTAGCAATAGTTTTGTATGCATGAATTATTCTGATAATATGATTGTTTGATCCTGACTTAGAAACCTTCATTGGTTTCTTTAGTCAAATCAACACCTAAGGTTGTTCTCTAAGTGAGAACACATCCTTACACCTTCTTTCTAGAATGATTTCTTTTCTCCAGAGTCTTACCTTACTTACTTATCAAACATCCAGTCTAGCTGACTTGTTTAGACTTCCTTCGCTTAGTGTCCAATTGACCTAATCCACTAAGACTTTCTTGCAACACCAAGTTAGCATAATAGATAGAAGTAGTAAAGTAAAATAGTGTACTTTTCTCATTCAAATATGCTGGTCTGATTGACCACTCATGGTCGACCGAAAACATTATTTCAGTCACACTTTCTTAGAGTTTACTCATCTAAGACTTCTCACTACCTAGGATTTACTCCCCTAGGATTTTCCCTTTACCAAGCATCCAATCATCCTTGACTTGCTTGGGCTTTTCACTTGCCAGACATCCGGTAAACCTTGACCTTCCTAGACTTTTCCCTTTTCCAATCATTCGGCATACCTTGACCTGACTAGACTTCCCATTTGCCTAGGTCAGCCTTTACCTATTAGGACTTATCACTTGGCTAGGCCAGTCTTTACCTATCATGACTTCTCATTTTCCTGGATCAACCTTGACCTGTCAAGATTTCTCACATGACTATTAAACATCTGATCAACCGTGACCTACTTGAATTTCTCACTTACTCATTCCCTTTATTAGTTATTCGGTCAACCTTGACCTGAGTGGACTTTTCCAGTAAACATATTGTCAAAAAAATATCAAAACTCTGGAGGTCGGTTGCACCAACTATCAATTCCCTTATGATGTTTGACAATTTGTTTAAGTACTAATTATTTAAACCAACTTTTCATGTCTTATGCCAAAAATGACAGAATTAGGGTTTCTAACTTAAACCCTTCTTCTCCCCCTTTAGCATACATCAAAAAGAATACTAACTACTTTTTGACTCCTTAAATTCTAAGGACTTCCTTTGTTTTGCACTAGTAATATTTATCAGATAATCCTTAGTCAAACCATTATTTTCAAAATATCCTTTCATTGAAAACTTGTCAATATTTTTGAAAAATATTTACAAAATAATTTGAAAAATATATTTTTGTAAGGTGTTTCAAAACTTTTTAAATTTTTTCTCAAAGTATTTTCAAGATTTTGCAAAATGTGGTTTTCAAAGAATTTTTGCAAAATAATTTTTCAAAGGGAAATTTCAAAGAAATAATTTTGAAAGTAATGTTTAAACACATTTTCAAAGAATTTTTCAAGGTAAAAATTTCAAAGGAATTTTATAGATATTTTTCAAATATATTTCAAAATTAATTTGAAAAATCCTTTCAAAATATTTTTAAAAATATTTTTCCTAATTTTCAAAGAATTTTAAAAATTAAATATATCAATATATTTTTAAAAGAAACCTTTTAAAAAATTGGTCTTTTAATTGGGCTTCCCCTTAACTTGACACTCTCTTAGAACATCCTTGTTAACTATAAGGAAGACATACCTATTTGTCTAGGAGTTTAGGTTGACCTAAAGATGCTATAAGTTTAGGAGCTTGGTCAATGATTTTCATGGGTATATAATTTTGTTTTTTTGAAAAATATATAAAGTACACTCAATCAATCATGAATAACACATCAATATTTTGAAAAAAAACTAAGAAAAAAAATGCATCATATAAGTTTGGGAGCCTTATATGTTTTTATGAGATGAATCTTTCAATTTTAATTAAGTAATTAACATGATTTGTCTAAGGTAGTTGATCTTGTGTTAGATTCAAACTTAGTTTTGGATCTGCTAAGCAAACGTTTTTAGAATAAACTTCTAACCTATGGTCAGTCACAATGGACATCTTAAAGTAACCACTTGCCTAAGAGAAAGTTTTTCCAAAACATCTCACTCGAGAGACTTAGTACTAAGTCTTGGTCTAACTAGTTTAGATTGGATAGAGGTAGTTTCAGCTAGATCCATTAAGACAATTACACCAAGTAGAACACATATGATTCAACCTCGACATGCATTCGACATTGCTTCCTTAGCCTACTATCATCTCAACCCTCTCTAATACCATTGATCAAGATTAAACCTCTTTTTCCTATTTTTTCCCTATTTATTAATTCCAAGTTAAGCATAAAGTAAAGACATTTAAAGCATAAAGTAAACATGCAATTCTAACAGAAGAAACCAAAGGAAAAAAAAAATATGCTCCCCTAAATCAATGATACAAATTTGTTATTCCCTCACCCTGGATCACAGCTTAAATATTGTTTATCTATGTAGTAAACTTGGTGTTTAGGAATCAAAAATTGGTTGTTTCTGTTGGATCATTAGAGACGAGAGAGAGGGGGGGGTGAATCTCGTTCGAAAATCTTTTCTTTTACGTAATTCAAAGTAGCAGCGGAAAACAAAAATAAAAAGGCACACTCCTTTTTTTACTGGGTTTGGAGCTCAACCGACTCCTACTCCAAGAACCCACGACCCTTTGGATCATATTGAT
>JBBUKS010000060.1:3942436-3953987 GCA_038050645.1 Hedychium gardnerianum
TCTTTCCCTTATAAGCCCATGATCTTTCCCATGTGTTTTTAATGTGGGACTTTGTTTGCAACCTTGCAACCCCAACAAAATCTGTTTGAACATGCCAACCTATTAAGTTGGTAAATATCTTGCAATTTGTTATTAAATCTATGTTGTAGTAATTGTGACTATAACTGCCACAACAGTGTTAGGATAAGAATATTTTTGGAATGAAAAATATGATGGCGCCTTGTTTTAATGTTGAAAAAGAGGTACCCTTTCGGCGAAAACGATAATAAGGTTTGCTCTAAATTAAATAAAATGTATTAATGATAAAAAAAAAATCAAGATTAAAACTTACTAACTTGTTAAAAAAATTTGGCGATAATAATTTTGTTAGTAGATTTATTGACCTATTTTTTGTTGTTAAAACTATTAATGACATAAATTGATTGTCACTAAATGTGATATTAGTGACACCTTTTTTGTTTGTTATTAATTTATTTTATAGTAACTTCCATAAATGATACAATGGACATACACTTTTGTCACACATATAATCATTGTTCAAAATCTTATCACTGAAAATATGTCTAGTGTTAGTTGTGACTAAAATTTTATCTTTATGAAAGTGCTACTGTGTTATAGCACTTGATCTTGAGAGCATCAATCATGCATCTTGGTTGGCTAGGTTTATCTCATGCCACTAATAGAATTTCCCTTTCTTGCCCATTTTAGGTGTTAAATCAGCTTCTATATGAACTTCCAGAAGGGCATCCACTCTATGACTCAAGACCACTGCGCGAGCTTCTTGGCCATACTCCTCTTCAGGTTTGATTCGATATGCAACCAGCAGTAATAACTAGATGGCGCATGCTTAGTCTATTTTGTTATATTCTTTGATGTCCATGTCTAAACATCCATCTAATGAAATATCCTGTCAGCAATTTCATAATCTAAGAACTATCCTGATTGCTTATCCTATATAAGCTCCACCCTTATAAATATTACAAATATGGATTCTGCGCTTCTTTATGGAAGATTTGTTAACTTAGCATTTTAGTCTCCTAATAATATTTTTTGATATATATGCTTATCAGGTCGCAGCGGGTGCTGTTTTGGGGTGTGTTGTAGCTGTAGTAGCTCAATTAGTCCGCAGATTGGCTAGAAGTGCTTGGCAAACAGAACTGATCAACACACTGGTGGCCATCGATTGATTGATTTCGTGCTGTGTTTAAATTTAAAGAAATATCGACATTGGGGTATCGATATTGGGTAGGCAAGTTGCTCACCTGAAGAATGAAATTTAACGCCCACATTTTGGTCTATAGATGTGTGAAACTGTGAATGCTAGTGACTACTACCATTGGACTTCAATGTTTCCATTCTTTCTGTAATATATCAAGGTTTGTTGAAAGCATTGGCTTTTTCTCCTTGTGTTTGACCATTCTCCAAATGCTCTACTTATTTTGCCAGAAACGAGAAGGCTTGTGTAGCACTTAATGATTTGAATCTTTGAAATTTTCCATAATTTTTTTTTTGATGGCTGTCATGTAAAAAAAACATCATTGCTACAAGAAAAGATGGCTGTATAGTTGAAGTATTTGTTAATACTTTGATCTATTATATGTAATCTTATTTTGCATTATAAGAAATTATTTTCGTAATTCGAATGCCTGATAAGCATGTTTGATATTACTGAAAAATAGATAAATCAGTCGAAGATTGACATAATCTTTGGAAAATTTGCCCCAAGATTTGTGCAGATTATTTACAGGTTTCGAAGCTATCTTCACATCTTAGGGTGCACTGAACTGCTATGATAGAAATTTCAAGAAAGATCTTCCGTAAGGGAAATCTCAGTGAGAATCTGACTCCATTGGCTACTAGAGTTTTCTGGTGCATCAGCCAGTCCTAAGTTAGGGTTTGTTAATCACCCCTTGGTACAAACCTCCAGTGCAAAGATCATCCAGTGTATCGACATTTTTAAGGCCGGTCATCTCTCTGAGGCCAGCCCAGCCACGATGCACGAGGAAAAGATGGAATTCATCCTCTGTGTAGAGTGTCTTTTCTTCAGTGTGTATCGGCATGCGGTCATTTTCATCATAGATGCAAAGTTTTATTGTAATCCCTGTAAAAGAAAAGTGAGAAAGCTGCACTGGTTAAAGCAAGCAGATCTTAGGAAATCTGGATGAGAAAAGATGGAGTGGGGAAAATTAACAAACTAGAAGATAGAAGTAAGACCAAAATATCCATCTCAACTGAAGAGAATTTATCTGCATTTTCCAAACAGAATGATTTCAAAGAACGTAAACTGGATATTTTAAACATCAAGTTTGGATAGTCATTGAACAAAATTGTCCATTTCATAGAATCAAAAACTTGAGTTGCAGATTCCAGTAGAAAATGTTATTACCTTCATCAAGATGGAGAGTATAGGAACCGATAGGCATGTCTCTATCAAGGCAGCGAATCACATTATCTTCATCTTCTAGCCAAAATGCCCTTTTGGTTCTCAAACCAAATGCAGACTTGATGGCCTCCTTGATTGCCTCTCCAGTGCCATCAATACCGATCCTTCTCAAGTAATCACCCCATTTGACTACAATAACCCTTCCCCGGTAGGATGCATTATTGTCTACTTACACAAAAAAGGTCAACAAGTTGATCAAAACCAGAAAGCATTGTTGTTAATGATGCTATCTTCATATAAATCACTAGAGAAATTGGGAAGTTGCATGAAGGTTCTAAAGCAGAAAACCATAATGTTTCTGCATTCATGATAATAAGCAAGAGACAAGTAAAGAGGTTTGTATAAGAAATTTGAATATCCAACATTACAAGCACATTACCATTCACAGAAGTATCTCTCCAGTTCCAGGGCGGCACACCACTAGCTGCAACTGCATCAGCGGCCATTATGGCAAGTGGATGTCTATCATGCTCTATAGATCTATCCAGGTTAAGCTGTGACCTATCACTTCCTAGATGTTCATGGGCATGGCTGTTAGCATATCATAATAAAATGTAAACAATTATTGAGTAGGCAGAAACTATAAAAAGGAAAACATATCATCCAACATAATTGTTCAAATAGCAGACAACTCAGAAATAAAACTGCTGCATGGAAAAGGGTAACAGAACTTGACACTAAAGAGAAGCATCCTCAACCACCATCCTCATAAACAAAGCATATTCGTTGATCTTAAACTTGCAAATATGAGAATTAGCAGTGCGTGATATAATGTAAGGATCTGCCTAGATGAAGACATGACCCACTAACCTTGTTATATTTGCAAACAGTTATGAACCTATATATATTTTGGAGTAAAAGGTGAAGACGTCACCTTAGCGGCCCCTCCAGGGTAGCCCACACTCTTTGAAAGGGGGTAAATTATGGGGGGCATTTGTCCTAGCGTAGCGGCCTTTTGCATGGGGGAGGTCAGGCACCCAGCGAGACATTTTGCACTCGTTGGAAATTGACTACAAGACCTATTGGAACAACCACCCATATAGGTACCAACTGCGCACCACTATTAATTTTCCACTTGATCAACATGGTGCCAAAAACAGGCAACTCCCTAATTTCTCTCGTCCATAGTAGCAATTGTTGGTTTCCACATTTCCGGTCACAGCCCCGGCAGCAAGAGCATTCCCACTCCTGTCATGCATGTACACTACAATTTCTTCTTGCAACACTCTTCTGCATATATATGGGTCTACGTGTAGTTTCCTTCCATCTTGCAGCACTTGCTGAATGGTCTATTCCATATCATGCAGGTTGCATTTTTCTTCCATGGTGTACCTATCATGCTGGATGATGACATCTCAAAGACGCTGCAGTACTTTCAGGGATCGTGAAGAGTAGGGGAGGCAAGGCATCCGCAACCCCTATCGCACCAAGCTGCTAATCTGGTATATCAACAATATGACTGAAATTCTTACTATCAAAAAGGCCCGCATGAAAATTTTGCTTAGATTGCATCACTCTACAGGAAATGACAAGGAAACCACAAACAAAACATATGCAAGTTCTGGCGGATTGATATTGAAATGGAAGAATCATTGCTGGTTTTGTTAGATTCCCTAGTTCACTATAGATGTGTTACTGCATTATTTCCAGTAGTCCATTATGATATCTGGGGTACTTGTAATGTCCATTCAAATTTTTATTTTATCACTTATGATTAATCATGCATGAGCTGACCCCACATTCACTTATGATTAATCATGCATGAGCTGACCCCACATACTGGGATAAAGCTTGGTTGATCATGACACAATCTCAATGGCTGTATGACTTGATTCATTCTAATAAAAAAGAACAACTTGAAGTTTTCTTTATTTTATCTCCTTTTATGCTGAGATTAAAAGCACTATTTGCGACTCCTATTCATGTATTGAAAAATGTCAATGCTAAAGAATACTTCATTAATACCTCTTGATCTTTTCTTTATAGTCAAGGCATTCTTAATCAATTATCATGCTTTCCTATACCTCAACACACAATGTTGCAGAAAGGAAGAAAAGGTATTTGGTTAAGGCCACAAGAACTGCTTCATACGAGTGTTCCCATGTAATTTTGGGATGATACAATTCTTAATTCATGCTAATCACATTCTTTCTTCTATTCTTTACGGTCAAGTTCCTTTCTCTGTTCTCTTTCCTCAAGATAGACGACACAATCTTCAATTGTGTGTATTTTGTATACTTGCAACATATAACAATAAGTTATCACTTAAGTTTGTTAATATTTTTGAGCCCTCTCTTTTTTTTTCCTCCACTCCACCTATCATATCACACATAAGGCGGCAGCTAAGGCATTTTCCATGTCTACTCTAATTCCGAAATCTTCTATTAAAGAGTGTAATAGACTCATCCACAACAGATATACAACAAATGGTCATAGTCTGAACTGTTGCAGCTAATCTGCTAGACTCTGGTGTGTTACCAGCATCTCCCATGATTCCAGAACATAACTCTGATCTTGACCTTCCCATTGCTCAAAGGAAAGGAACTCATAAATGAATGTCGCACGCCCTATCCTCTATCTTGTTGCATTGTACTTCCTTGTGGAATCCATAGTATTATTCTTTTATTTTTATTTTGGATTTTGTTAAAATTCTATAAGCCATCTCAGATGTACTATACATGATATAAAATCCTGTACCATGCCGGGCGGCATGGTCAAAATGTATAGTTCTAATAAATTACAGAAACTCATACTACTCGATAGAAGTAATGTATCCTATGTCATTGTGTCAATTATGATGAGTATTTTGTCATTTTGACATTCAACACCTCTTGACATGCTACAATACACGCTAAGATGAATTAAAACAATGTTTGTTATTTTTTTAGCTTGTATCATTTTAGATGAGTAGCCGACCCCATCTAGTGGGATAAAGCTTAGTTGTTGTTGTTGTATCATTTTAGATGAGACACAGTCCAAACTTAGCATGTATCATTCCGACATGCTACAATACTACGCTCTCTCTCATTTTCCCCCCTTCTATCTCCTTACTCCTTTCCTCTCTAATTCGCCACCAACACTATACATCAAACCAACACAGTACTAAAACAATGTTGTTCCAATCAAACACCAAAATTCCAATACAATTTAAGATTTTGACCATGGTTCCATCTAATATGAGATGAAGACAAACTATGATAGAGGAGATGACAATGCTGCGCTCTAACAGTACATGGGAGCTTGTCACTTTTCCTTCTAGCAAGCTTACTATTTGTTGCAAATGGGTGTTTACTGCTAAAAGATCCCCGTTGATTCAACTAATAGACTTAAAGGCTGATTAATGGTGAAAATATACACACAAATATATATAGTTGACATGGACTCATTTCTCTTGTGGCTATGATTGCTTCAATTTATCTATTTATTACAATCATAGTTATAACCCAATAGTTATTGCGTCAATTGGACATCACAAATACACATTTGCCACGCTGATCTGGATGAAGAGTTATATCCAGAGCAACGTCCTTGATTTATTATTGAGGGAAATATATCTTCTGTGCAAATCGAAAGCATCTCTTTTAAGCTAATAAAGTTGTTGATGTTCAAGTTGCTGTGCACATTGCTTTTAATGTGACACCACACAAACAATAGCCCCAATAATTTTACCCTAAATTAACAAACCCAACTATCGACCCCCACAAAATTTAAAAGTCTAACTTAGTAGAAGTTTTCTCATGTAAGCATATAAATCTCCTTCTTTAGCCCACAACTCTGTGGCATTGGACTATGGTGCCCCAGGCTAAATGTCCCTTTCAAGATCCAAATTTCAACATGCAATTCATAGTTATCATTGATCGATAACATCCAATATCCAACAATTGCCCCATCATTTACATGAGATGCCCTTATCAACAACTCAACATGCTGAGAATTAGGTCCATTCTGAATGATAATTGTAATGAAATGAGAGAATTGACTAATTATTTTTCGTTACCCACCATGTTATACAATTCCTAATCAACTCTAACTAACGACATGTGAGATTCAACAGCCACTCCATCATATATAGGAGCAACCCATTCCAAACGCCTACCCATGCTTAGGATTAGATTCACTTTTTTGTTTTCTAATAGCATACTAAATGAAAGAAGTGGTCAATTAACTTTGTCACATTATGCTCAAGCCCAATTAATTGTGGTTCTCTTGTCTATGCTTATAAACCACCTTCATTTAGCTACAGCTCTCTCTATGGAACTAAACTAGGGTGTCACATATAGAGCCCGAGACAGATAGAAAGACCATCTAACCATAAACTCAATGCCATGGCATTACACTTCAAATAATTCTCCCTACCTCATGTTATCAATCAAAAAGGATCCAGCAATTTGTCGTAATAGATGCCATATTTCCTAACTTTCAAACTAACAATAATATCGCAATTATTTGTACATTCCTCATGACCTAGCTAAGTAGTGACATGGAAGCTTTACAAATCAACATGACTAGCTCTCAAATCCTTTTGTGGAGACCAAATGGTAGCATCACAATCCCTAGGTAGGATGTCAAACCTTAGAACCTTGACACCAATAACACGAGAATCACTAATTATTTTCATCATCATCAAGTGGTGTCTTCTTCCAACTACTCGGAGTCGGCAATTAGTCCTTGGCAATCTTCTAAGTTGTAAATTGATGCTAGGTAATCATGCTCTAGATAATAATTTCATCCATTCAGGTTAGATTTGCTCAATAAGAAGATCCAATTTTTCCATATTGTTGAAACCACTTCTTAGTTTTCAATAAAATAGTAAAACTTGCCCACATCTCAAATTTACAAGGTTAAACAATTGAATATAAGCATCAATGAACTAGATTAAATGGAAAACAACATTGAATAACTTCACAGTAGCATTTCACAAGCGAGTTGATGTTGAGTCATACCAAAAGTAGGAATTAATTTCATAAAATTATTATTGTGCAAAAATGAGCAAAAAAAAACACTAAATTATAGTACCTTCTGCAGGCCCAAATGGAGCATTTGCATCTTCAAGACCTAACTAGGAGAAAGGTTTAACAACGAACAAATGATAAGGCAGCAATAATGATAAGGCAAAAAAAAGAGAGAGAATAATTTGATATTGCTGATTCATAAACCTAGAACCTGAAATAATCAACAGAAGAAAAACACATAATTTAACTGTAAGATTAGTCAATGTGTCATTAGAAATTTTATAGGAATAGAGTTAATGGCTTCGTTGGTCAGGACAGGATGCCAGTGGTTACTACCAGTAATCTAAATTGCTTATTTAAACTCTCAATCTATGCTCGGCTGTTGAAGAATGAGACACTGAACAATGAGGATAAAGAAGAAGCTGGGTACAATTAATTTATTTCTACCATAATACCTCGTGATAATTGAGCAGAAAACAACTAAACCACTAGAAAATGGAGATAAAATGTGATCTTGCAAAACAAAACTAAATCAATTTCATCAATATGGAAGGGTCAAGACAATGTCACCTTTATCAGAAAACTGTAAGTAGGCATTGACCTTAGACGCAGAAGAACCCTTGCATCCAGCTTTCTTGCTCCTTTCCTTGAGCAACTCATCGAGCTCCTTATAGGACGACATCTTGGCCAACCCTCTCCCTTTGGACTGGTGCTTCGCCTTCTTGAACTCCTTGAGCAAGTTCCTCCACTTATCCGTACACATGGTGGGCGAGCGGTCGTACCCTTTCTCCCGCATCTTCGCCGAGATTTGCTCCCACAGATGCTTGTTCGACTTGGAAGTGTTGAACAACCCATCAATCTCTCGCCGGAACGTGATGAGGCACCTCGTCTCCTCCTGCGCCCAAGTCTCCGCCCGCTTCTTGGGCGCCTTGACCTCGTGGTCGTCGCCGCTGCTCTCCGCCAGAACCATCTGCTCCTGCTGCGGCTCTGGCGGCGTCAATCCCGCGTTGTTGCAGAAGTAGACGCCACGGGGCTTGTCGGCCAAGTACATGCTCTGCCTAGTCGACTCCGCAGCCGGTGCGTCGTCCCCGACGAGGTAGCCTCTAGGAGGGAAGGAAGGGAGGGGGGATTGCGAGAGAAATTGGTCTAGGGTGAGTAGAGACATGGCGGAGGGGGAGCAAAACCCATATCGCGGGGGGTTAATTGATAAAGGTGGAATTTTTATAGCAAAGGTGAGGTTTTTGCAGGAAGTGACATCGGGCAAATCAAATTATACGATTTGGGCGAATAATCCTGGACAATGGAAGCGAGGCTGTGTCTATTTGTCTGCTGGCCATCTTTCATACTGTACTGAAAGACCAAAATATCCTCCCAAGAGAATCCGTAAACCTTGTCCTGCCCTCATTCCTAAGAAAAGGAAATAAAGGGTAGTTGGAGTCTCGGAAAAGAATTGGATCATATTAAATTTATTTTATATAATTTTTATGTTATATTTATAAGAGATTACTTTTACAGCTTGAATTATGATTTTAAAATTATATGATAATAATTTATCACTCCCCTTAACTATTACATCTTAACTATTACATACATACGAATAAATAAATAAAAACTCATATTACAGTTAGAGCTTTGGAAATTCTTCCAATAAGTCAAAAGTAGAAATGTTCTTCCAACAAGTTAGAGCTTTGCATTAGAACTTTTCTTCCAAAGCTTTACCATGGCTGATGCTTCTGATTTACTGAGGCAAATACCATCTAGTATCAAACGTTTGTCAGATTTAGAATCAGATGGTAAGGTGGTTAATGGATTCACAGAGTACTACCATAGTTCAATATCCAACTAGATCATGTAATAAGATTATTAATTGATAGAGAGGTTGTGCAAGGCGGCACAGTATCTTATAAAACTAATTGACCAACCAAATTGATGGAGCGATTGTGCAAGACGACGTACAATGTCTTGTAAAATTAGTTAACTAGTTTATGCAGCTCAACAGTAAGAGATCAGTCGACTATCAATGCTTTTAGATTTATCTGATGGACAAACTAGGAGAGAACCATCCACCTCCGAAATAGTCGTGTTTGTAAGGGTCTGAATACTTGAATTCAAAAAAAAAATATTGCTAGTGATTTACATATTGTAGATTTAGATGAAAGACGAAGGAGAATTTTGACATGATTAAATTATTATTGTATAATTTTATGATCATAAATTCAATTCAAAAGACTGTATACACTAAATATAATATAATCTGACTTTGGTTCGAGATTTTGCATCGACAAGAATTTTTATCCACCAAATTATCCCTTTTAAATTCAGATGGAAAACAAACAGTCTACTCTGTCAACAATTCGGTTGTATCTGTATTGATGATACAGAACACGGCTAGAAGGGATTTGGAGAGGACAAAACAATCACAAGAACGATTCGAGATTGAAGAATAAAATCAAGTCCATGTTGAAGGCAAGCAAAGAATATGTATTTAAATTTAAAACAAATATATAATCGTCCACAAGCGACAGTTTGGCCGAGTGGTCTAAGGCGCCAGATTTAGGCTCTGGTCCGAAAGGGCGTGGGTTCAAATCCCACAGCTGTCACATTTTTGATTTTTTACGGAAATGGGCTAATTCTTTTGGGCTCGGCCCAAGTAAAGCGCAGATATATAATGAATGGCCCAACGTCTCTATTGTGGTCGCTATAATCGCATCGAACTGCGGGTAACCTGGCTGGAGCATTATAAATACGGCGAATAAGACTAGGGTTTATTCATCCACCCAGTCGAAGCTCCAGAGATCTTTTGCCGTCGCCGCTGGTTTTCTCCTCTCTCGCCTCCCTGCTACCATGGTGAGCGATTTTTTATTTTGCATCAAGTATAGTGTTATGACGCTCGGGCGAATCTTTTCCTTTTGAGTTTACGAGGCTGCAGATTTGCATCTACATAATTTATTGGATCTCTACTTCTCTCATCTAACTAGTCTGATGTTTGAATGCTTTTTGTCTGTCGATTATGTAGTCCGGAAGAAAAAAGACTAGGGAGCCCAAGGAGGAGAATGTGACGCTCGGGCCAACGGTGCGGGAAGGGGAGCAAGTGTTCGGTGTTGCCCACATCTTTGCTTCTTTCAATGATACTTTCATTGTGAGTCAATATGTCTTCTTTCCGATGAGTTGGTTTTAAAGATGCGATAAAGCTTTAGATTTTTCTCAATTTTTTTTGAACTTGCAGCATGTTACAGATTTATCTGGGAGGGAAACACTTGTTCGTATTACAGGTATTGACATAGTTTATATATTTCATTTTCTCACATTGCATATGATGATTGTTAATTCTACTAGCTTCAATTGACACTAGCAAGCTATCTTCCGTCTTAACAACGTGAACATGTTATGATGTTAATATGGCTATTTTAGTAGTTGTATTTATTGCTTTTAAACTTGATTTTGGAAGTAACAAGTTACTTGTTAAGTGTTTACAAATGCATGTTTTCAAATTTTATTATTGTAACTCTATATATGCATGGCTGAGCTTAACCAGTTGCTCTCTAGTTTTCAAAGCATGGCCCTTAAGATCGCCTTCCTTGTATCTTGTGGAAGCGTTTTGAGTCATAACCATGCGATATGAATTTCTTGGTTTCAAAGAGTTTTTCTTTGAGATCTTTCCTTGTTTCATTGAATTTTAGGCTCTTCTGGTTTGACATTTGATTATCCATAAATATGAGCACTAGAGATGTGCTGCGTTTCTATGCTGCCATCTGTTTTTGTTCAATGGATATCTCTTGCCAATATCTTGTGAAGTATGCCTAGTTTATGGAAGAGGAACACTTCATATTTTTTTGATGTTATGCAAGCCAAAAACTGATTATCTGAAAAAGGTTCTGTTCATTTTTCTTCCAAACTATCAATGCCATGGCGCTTTGGATTTGATGATTATTTTGGTTAAGTACATTGTATTTGTATGAAATCTGCTGTTCAAAAGACTGTCTGTATATATCTTATTTGAGTTTGCTAAGCCTACTCACTGAGTTAATTTGTTAGTATGCTTTTGATAACTAGGCTTTTCTAGAAGAATCACAGAATCGTTGATGAGATTATGAAAGTGGAAGCATCTCATCTCTTTTAGCTTAATAGAGTAGAAACAATTGATTTTAAGAGGTTA
>JBBUKS010000060.1:3996867-4031444 GCA_038050645.1 Hedychium gardnerianum
ACGTCTACAGCTTCGGCGTTGTGCTTTTGGAAATTGTCACTGCCCGGAAACCGCTTGAGCGAGGGCGATACATCGTGGAGGAGGTAAGGAATGCCATCAGCAGGTCTAGAGACCTGCAAGGCTTGAATGAGCTTCTTGATCCTGCCATTTGCCACAACGGCTCATTGCCAGGGATCAAGAGGTTCATTGACTTGGCCTTGAAATGTGTGGAGGATTCAAGCTCAGAAAGGCCTCGGATGAGTGAGGTGGCCAAGGAGATTGAGAACATAATGGTCTTGGCTGGCATGAACCCTAACATTGCATCAGAAACTACTTCTGCAAGCTTTGGAGCAGCAAACAAGAGCTTCAACTGTGATGATGATGTTTCCTTTGAGTACAGTGGTGAACCATATTCTCTAAGAATCGTGCTGCCCAAGTGAAATGTGTAACTCAGATCAGTTTGTTTAAGAAGTTGACTTGTGTAATGTATTTTATATGAATTTCACTATTTTTAAACTGAAGTTAATTATGCATTGATGGTTTCGATCCGAAGCATGTACAGTTTCAGGTACAACAAATTCTGCAACTTTCAAAGATCAATTCATTACTGCACATCACACAATCTTAATTCAGAGCTTCCAGTAAATGCCAAGCTTATGGAGGATGCCTGCAACGACTGCCCAGAACAAAATCTCAGCAAAAATCACATAAAGCAGCGTTCCCAATCTCTGTGAGTGCCAAACTCTCACAAAAACATGCTTTTGAATCCAGTGCACCTGCGTGTTCATCAAATATTCAGTTAATTCTAGCATGACTTTTACTAAAAGCACAAAATATTCATGAATGATTATTGTTTACCAGGGAATTGTTTGGAGTTTCATAGTACCATCCGTTCACAAAGGCAGGGAAGATTCCTTGTGCTGCCATAACAAAAACAAGCATTGCGTTCATGCCTATCCACTCCAGCCACAAGAATGGTGCTCTCAAACCCCACACATCAATCTGAACAATGAATGATGAATAAATATATATATATTTATGTATATATGTATATATTTTAAGGTTAGTGTTGAAGTAATTGAGGTAGTTTTTTCTTACCATTGCATAAAATGCTGAGAGAACAAGACCTGCTGCCCCAGCTGTGACACACACATAGCTGAAGCTGTAGAGTTGCTTGTTGAGGGGAATTGCTGCCATGGCAGAGCACCAAATTAGTTGTTAGCAAATTGTTTTCCTTTTGATTCATATCCACTACTAGTTCTTTGAACTCCCAACCTTTACACTTAACCTCGACTCGAAATATTTAGCACAAGGAAAAGAGAGTAGTACCATTTGAGAAGTGAAGAGTGAAGCCACAGGTTAGAAGAGCCATTCCCATCAGCAACCAGTGCTTCAGTCTCTCTGAATGATCCTGATTATTCAGAACAAGAGGATGAATAATTATTTGATGATTTCATTGAAGTTATTTCTATGAAATAAAGAGGTACCTTAATATGGATTAAGACATGACCATAATGAACTCCAATGGTTCCAGAAAGGATGGCAGATACTGAACTGTCAACGACAAGAAAATTAAGATGGTATTAGATTCTTAATTCTGAATTAAACATGTTTTTTCTGCTTAAAAAAAGTGTTAATTTAAGCCAATAATGTTTACGAACCTCAACAAGCCTTCTGGTTCAAAAGGAGCCAGACACCATGGAGCTGCATCTTCTCTAAGTGGGCCCATGTTGGGTGAACTATGAGTACATGCCTGCTCATTTTCGTCAATAATTGCTATTATTATTATTATTATTATTATTATTATTTATTTTTATTTTTTTATTTAAAAAATAATAATTTCACCTTGGATCTTATCCAAACTGGTTGTGAATAAAGATGGTTTATTCCCCACACTGATCTGTCCACGTACCCCACTGCATTGCAAGCGGGACCCAAGTGCCCTCTCACTCCACATTTAACCTGAAAAATAATTATCAAATTTTATTTTTCTAGATTTATTTATTTTTAAATAAAATAAAATAAAATTGATAGCATACGAAGAATCTCTTCCCGTCATTGATGTCTCCTTCTGCATGGTAAACGAAGCTCCAATCTGGAACATACACTGTGAAGGTTGTGACCATGTAGATCACAAAGGAAACCAAGCCAAAAATCCTGAAAATAAATGAATATTAATTTTAGGAGTAGTTAAAAGAAAAAAAAAACGATATTTAAAAAATGGCAGAAAATTAAAATGAATATTAACAAAAACAAAATACTGATGAGAGAAAAGAACGCACAAGAAATTCTCAAAAAATATATTTAATTTTTAAATTTTCAAAAATAGAGCTAGATTTTTTTACCATTGCCAGCGATAAGCAACGAAGAGAGCCCAAGGAGCGTCCGTTATTTTTGATGGACGAATCTTGGTCGTCAAAACCTCGACGAGCGCCACAAGCAAGTAAACCAACGCAATTCTCTAATTTCCAAATTGAAAAAAAAAAATGAGAAATAAATAGAAAAGAGTATTTATTTAATTGAATTAATTATTATGTACCTGAAGAATTCCAAACCATCTAATTGTCTTCATGTCGACGCCATAGGAGAGGTCATCAGGAGCATGAGAGTATCCACCTTCATTTTTTTTATATATGCAATTAGAACCTTAATTATTTATCATATTACTAATGACATATATTTTTTTTTCAATAAAAGACTCCAATTTTCTATTCGTTCACCTTGTAGGATTATTCCCCAGAAGAGAAGTTTCAATGTCCTGATAATTATCTTCCTTATTGCGGCAGGGACTTGCGAGATCCTCTGCAATAATTAAAA
The DNA here is from genome assembly GCA_038050645.1 of Hedychium gardnerianum. NCBI lineage: Eukaryota > Viridiplantae > Streptophyta > Magnoliopsida > Zingiberales > Zingiberaceae > Hedychium > Hedychium gardnerianum. The sequence goes on from JBBUKS010000060.1 coordinate 3,999,664, forward strand.
ATTTAAGGTTCGTTTACTAAAAATTCATGAAACAAGAAAAAAAACCAGATTTTTTTTTTTTTTCATTTCGCGCCTTCCAAACTAGTATTTTAGAGGATTAAGATCATCAAATATTTTTCAAATATTTTAGCAAACACATTTAAAGACCTTTGACGACCACATCAAAACTTAAAATACCTAACAAAATAATTGAGGATGACAATTCAACTAAATGAATTATATATAAATGTGCATTTAATAAACTCATATTTTAAATAAAGATAATATATATTATTTTATTAATTTTATATATATATAGGGTTTTGATAGTCTACAAACCTTATCCTGCATAATCATGTGCATCTGCTGAGGTGGCATAATCCTGATCACTGATTATATCACACATATTTTGATCAATAATGTATAGATGACCACCTCAGCAGGTGTCCATGATTGTACAAGATAAGATGTGTAGGCTAACAAAACTCTATATATATATATATATATATTTAAACAATATATATTTAGAAGTAGTCACAAACGTCCAACTTTATATTTTTATGATCTTAAAAGCATCAAATGCAAACTCTAACTTGCAAAAATTTATGAGTGTAAAAATAATAATTTTAAAAAATATGGGATAAAAATCAAGAGAGTTGTCTTTTTTTTTCAATCGTCAAAAGTATTTGATGCGGACCAATATAAAAGATTCAATTTTTAATGAATCATAATTTTTAACTTTGAGGTTTTATTTATGCTCACGTATAATTTTTTCAGAGATCTATATTTATTATCAGATAAAATTTCGTAATTGTTAAGTTTCGGATCCGAAAAATACCATTTGATATCTTTACAGATGCTTTGAACATATTTTTTACTATTTTTATGATATTTTTGGTATTTCTAGTATTTATGGGTTAGGGTTTATCTATTTAAGCGTCTTGTTTAACTGTTTGAGGATCCTCCAGAATAATATTTTCTTTTTCGAAAAAACCGAGAGGATGGTGATTTTCCCTTTTGTTTTTGGTTTCTCTTCTTGTTCTCCACAAATCCTTCTCGTCAACCCGTAGGATAATCACTATCCTGCCCGACGTCAGTATCCCACTTTGATTTTTTATTAAAAGAGCATCTCACCCCCACATAATTATCCTCCAATACTGTTCTCATTATTATCTTGCATATATGATCTCTTGCCTAAATCTTGAACTAGTTGGGCGCATTGTAGCAACTATAAAATCGTAGTTGATATATAATTGTAGCGGCTACAGTTTTGCAGTTGCTATAACATGAAAAAAAAAGACTAAAATTGTTTGAAACCTCCGAAAATGATTTAAATAATATTGTTTTAGCTTGAAACCTGACTGTTAGGGGTTACATCCTATAACTAATTGTAGATCTCTAAATGAGTTTCGATTTGATATATTGTGCATCTTATGATTCATGAGTTAAAAGTTATGGTCTTTCAAAATTTAGAGTTTAATATTCACGTTGTAACAGTTACGAAACTGGAGTTGCTATAACTGTGTGACAGCTTAGTTATAGCAACTATGACACCGTAGTTGCTACACAGTTAGAGTTTAACATTCACGTTGTAACAGTTACAAAATCGGAGTTGCTATAACTATGTGGTAGCTCAGTTGTAGCAGCTCAGTTGTAGCAGCTATAACATCGTAGTTGCTACACAATTATAGCAGTTACGATTTCTTATCTGCTACAACGTTAATGTTAAACCTTAAACTTTGAGAGATCATAACTTTTGACTTTGGTTAAACCACAAGCCGCACAATATATTAAATGAAGCTTGTTCAGAGATCTACAACTGATTATCGGGTGAAATCTATACTGACCTAATTTTAGACTAAAAAAATATCGTTTAAATTTTTTTCGGAGGCTCCAAATAATTTATCCTAAAAAAAAAAAATTGTCATGTTGTAGCAACTACGATTCCGTAACTATTATAATTATGTGGTTGCTCAGTTGTAATGATTACGAAACCATATCTGCTATAATTATATAGTAGCTATAAAATCATAGCTACTACAAAATATATTCGGTTTAAGATTTAGACGAGAAATATAAGAAAGAGATAATAATAAAAATAATTGAATAATTATATACGAGTGGAATATCTTTTTGATAAAAAAATTAAAATGAAATGTTATCTGAATGATTCCAAAAAATAAGGGGCTTTTTAATTTTTGTCCAAACAATATATACTGAAAATTATGATATTGTTATTTCATTGTTTGTACCTTGAGCGCAAGAGCAATTGCGACGCCAACGATAAAGAGGAAGAAAGGCATGACGAAGTCTGCAAGCGTGCAGCCATTCCATGGCGAGTGATCGATCCGCTCGTAGGCTCCCCCCGCGTCATCCACCAATATCATTAACTACAACGTCGATCACAATGATCGATAACATCCCAAAAAGTAAAATTAAAATTAAAATTAAAATCAAAATCATGGATGCATACGACTATCGTCAAGCCACGGAAGGCATCCAAAGATGCAACTCTTTTCCTTGTTCTACTGCTGCTGCTGTTGCTGTTGCTCTTATCCTTGGCTGCTGCCTCTTCGTCGCTGTTAATCTTCTTCTTTGGAGCACCTCCACCCTCTTCGTCACTCACTCTTAACGCAACCTCCCCGATCTCCTTCTTCTCCTCCATTAATAATTATCTTCTTCTTCTTCTTCTTCTTCTTCTTCTTCTTCTTCTTGAGCTCGAGCAAGAGCAATGGCGTTACTGAATTGTAGTAGAGTCTGATCAGTCGCAATAATTATACAGGAAGGCCGTCAGTTGGAGTCTGCAGCAGTAGATGCTGAGATCGACGTTCAAACGTCTCGGCCGTCCGGGGCAATTAATTAATAGCTAGATTGATGGCGGCGTAGAAGGGACGAAGGGTCGGCCGGCGGAGGTTGTTCTGTTCGGAGAGTTGGAGTTAGAAGATTGCGTACGTTTGTCGGAAGCTTTTGGTGCTTTTGGCTTTGCTTGGAATCGTTTTGCCATTTGTCAAGTCGCTATACATTGAAGATGAAGGGTTAGTACTTAATTATTATATTAATTTGATTAATATTTCAATGTTTAAAATCAAGTACGTAGTTAATTTAAATCATTCATTCATTATGTTTTATTAGTATTTTTAAATTAAGATCCTTGAATTTAGTCAATGTTTATTTATAAGTTTTATTAGAAGTGCCAAAATCCTTGTGTAAAACAAAGAAATTAAACTGGTCGATGATGTTTCACACATGATTTGCTCTGCCAAACTTCACAACTTTCAAACTCATAATCAACAACAAAATCAAAACAAGTTTTGTTTCCTTTTTTCTAAGAACATGCTCTAAGCTAGAATCACTACCACGAGAACTTATTTTCTAAACAATCGATGCAATTACACTTGAAAGAATATAAATGAAGAAATGTATACTAAACTCATCATATGGAAGTCAGAATTGGCACAATCTATCTATTTATAGGTAGGAGGGTGTGATCTTTGCCGTGTCTGAAGGCATAAAAGCCAGGACGAGAAGCAAGATGAGAAGGCCTATAGGAAGCAGAAGCAGCAAGGAAGGCGGCGGCGGCAAGGGAGGCAGAACGAGAGGCAGTATCAACATTGACGCAGCGAGGAAGAGGAGTAGAGTCAAAGATTCAATGCTGAAATAGCTCGATGGATAATTAGAAGATACGATCTGGTATTGCTCTTGCTGTGATCGATTTCCTGAATTCCCCATGCCGTACGTGAGCTTCTTCCTCAAACCGATCGATCAATTGGCACTTTTGAATGAGAGCTCAGAGAATCATACTCTGCCGAGAAGAGGGAAAAGGAAACGTGACAGAGTTGCTGCGTGCTCCTTCTCTTTTCATATAGATGTGAGATGGGAAATGAATGAGGGGAATCATGAATTAGAGGTTTGATAAAGAAGGTTGGAAGAAAGAGAGAGGAGGGAGATGCTTCAAGGAAAAGACATGGAGGGGTTGGGTTTGACTGAAGGTTGCTGTCTTTATTGTCTCGATCTAAATCTTTGGGTGCAGATTCAGTGCATTCCATTCCATTAATTGTCTTTCAGCATGCATTCCCCGTGCGAGCATGCAATATAAGGTGGTGGTGTGTGGGTCATACAAATTGTGGTCTTTTCGTGTTTGTCTCGTGAGAGAGAGGGAGAGAGAGGCATGTGCCATTATTCCAATCCCAACGCTTTATTTCGTCCGATCCCCAGTCAAAAGAGCTTCATGATGTTTCTAAAGAAATAAAAATGATAATTATAAAAAAAAAATAGATATTCAGATTTCGCTTGATTAATCTCAAAGGTAAATAGTCTTTCCTCCTGATTCTTTTATAATATGTACACTTAGAAACTGATTTTAAAAATATTCGTTCCTCCTTTGCACCACACTATTGAGGATAAAACTTTACTCTCCTTGAAAGACTCATGCATTGCGAAAAATCATCTTTGGAAAAGTTTCTTATATGAAGAAAATAAGAAAAAAAATTATTATATTTGAAGCAAGTTTATAATATCTTAAGTTTGTAAAAAAAAAGGAAAACAAAGATTTATGAAAAGCTGAGAAACTTTTAAATAGGCAAGGCAACATAAACTTTGCAGTTCATTGTCTTAATTGAAATTCATTTTGTCTATGATCTTATGAAAAAAATAATTATAATTTTGCAGTGTATTTTCATTTTTAAAATTGTCTTTATATATATATATATATATATATACAAGTCTTAATTTGGCACAACTTGTAATCGTGGACGACAAAGAAAATGAAGAAGGATTCAATATATTTGGCTCAACAAACTGTTTAAAAGTCTGAGGTGGGAATGCAAAGGCACAAGAAAAGTTCAAGGCAAAGAAAATTTGTGTTTCTTTTCCTCTCTGCAAATTTCACATATCTATCTGAAACGATTTATTTGTAAATTCATCAGAGAAATTTCTCAATATAAAGTTAGCCGACCTCTATGCTCTACGACTTTTATGTGAATTTTGTCAGGCACTTGCACATTGACATTCAACAGTATTTAATATTTTTATCAATTACATGAAAACATAATAGAAATAATCATATTAAATATTACTCTAATAACATAAATTCTAAAAGATCAAAACAACAAAATTAATAAAAATTTAGATGGTTTATTTGTTTCATATAAATTATTGTCTGTGTAAAACATTTTTCAAAAAAATAATACAGAAAAATATTTTCTTAGTCGTAACTTAAAAGCATGTGATTAATACTCCTAAAAGTGTTTCCCATTCCAGGTGCATTGCATTCCATTTCCACATTCAATGATCATTAAAGATGTTTCCAATTTCCATTGTATTGCATCACATAATTTTCACATTCCAATAACTTTTATTATTTTCCTTCCAACTTATGCATTCAAACCAACCACCACTGCATTCTTTGACCCTGTTGATAGCAAACTCAATTGAGTCAAAATTTTCCAATAAATTAAATATCAATCATATGAAAATTCTTTGGAACATAAAAAAAACGGCTTAAATCTGACAAATTCCCTCTATCCAATCCAGTCCCAAAGGAAACACAACCTTCTTTGAATTGGAGAAACAAAAAACAAAGAAAAATTGAACTTATCGCAACATTAAAAAAAAATGTAGAGAAGCCTCATGTGGAGGAGATGAAGTCTGAGTAATTCTGATAAAAAATAGTTCAATAAATACATTTAAAATTAAATCCAGTTTACAGGTCTAGAACAGAAAATTCTCTGCATAGCTTTTGCCATAGTAAATCAGCTGCTACATATGGACAAAACTCGATCAACTTCCCTTACATGGTTTCGTATGCAACTCTTTCTATCAAATGCATCACTTCTGAGCAAGACCGAAACCGTGTCTCTATGGCAATCCAGGAAAAGAAACTCCACATCGTGTAAATCACTCTGATTTCTCCAGCAAATATGATTAGCTTTTCAGTGAGATATACAGAGTTGCAGCGAGAACTAGATGGAGACGATGCCAATGAAAACTCATTTGAGATTCCTTCCTCAAAAAGCTACTTCACATAAGATATAATTCTATACATTGTAAATAACATGATTCTGTAGCAAAAGCCAGTCATCTGCTTACAAGCCATCCTGATTTGAAAACAGCATCTTGCTTGAAATTCCGACCTCGAGTTGATGTAGACTCCCCCTGGCGGCGATAGCACTGGATCAAAAATATATATATATTGTCAATACTAGTATCAAGCACTGGAATTTATTTTTAATCAGGGGCTTTGTGATTCCTCATCTAAATTTGTGCTAAGATAAAAAGTATCAAATGTAGCAACTCTGTAATTCCAACGGTAAGTATGTTGACATAGATTGCTGTATGGTTTGTAGATCAATAAGAAATATATGCCCATTGATAACCTACGACAGTCGATCAACTATGAGTCTGTTACTACGGTACCTATTACATCTCACAAACATATTTATCTTTGAAATTGCTAGAGTAAATGGCTTCCGCAGAAATGTGGATCGAGTGGCATATAAATTGACCCTATCAACCACTGGCATTATCTAGCTTTGACTGTTCGTTTCCTTAGGATTGGTTGTGGACATACCTTGTAGCAGACAACTGAATCATCCGGGTACATTGCAAACAGCTTGGTGCCCAACCGCGAACGGCAAGAATCACATATACTCTCATCATTTATCTGAACATACCTTGATCTCTCTTCAAATTTTGCAAGTTGTGCATCTAGATTTACCGCATGGGAGATATTATGAATAATCTAATCAGACAACAAGATTAGAAGTATCAATCAGTTAGCTAGCATGTACAATGCTTAAGAAACACAATGCAACTAACTTGAGCAAAGTGATTAATATTTTCATGGGAAGGCAGTGGTTTATGATCCACAACATAAGAGTATTGCATGAAGCAAATCCTAGGATCCACAGGATTCTTTGTGATACAGAGAGCACTAATTCTTCCTTCCATATAAATAGTCGGTTGCATCTAGCCACCTACCTGACCTTGGCAACGATGGTGCACCCGAGCTCTTAACATTCGCAATATTGTATCTGATGCAAGATGCAAAGGCATCTGAGGTGACAATTTCTACAACAAAAATTTAAGATATCATCATAGTTCATCACTGTTAACGGAAACCCATTAGTAGCAAAAAGAAAAACCTTGGGAAGCTTGTAAGACATGATAAAAGATGTTAAGTTCCTGTCAGTACCAAAAATCGTACTCCAAAGAAAAAATTATGGAGAATAAAACATCCTTGCTGATTTTATTTCCTAATTTAAACTATATAAGTTTCACCATGGCAAACACTTTACATGTGCAACAAGGATTTTGCACTTTTAAGCATAAGAAATACATTCTGTCGACAAGCATTAAGTATCAGCATCACCAGGTAGGAAATAAGAAAGAATTACACAATATCTTCAACCGAGTACAACCATCCACAACTGGTAGATAAAGGTCTACAGCAGCTAACAACTAAACCATTGAATGCATGCCCTTCATTGCCTAATGAGTTGTGTTGAATGATTAAAAGTATCAATTGCTACCAACTGCTGTTTACCACTGTGTAGAGGACCTGAATTGAATCAGTTTCTGTTATTTGTTATTTTCCTAAATTAATACTCAAGTAAAGGGCCAAGCACAGTGCTAGGTTATAGGTTCCAAGGTTTAGAAATTTCAGTATCGGTGTCAGTTTTACAAAACAATACTATTTTGGTACCCAAGGGTACAGATTGGCACAGTTCGAACCCTGCCAATATGACCTTGGACTGGCTCCATCCTTTTGATCCTCTCTGATTTTGTTTGCACTTTCAAAAATAATAATATAACAGTTTCAAAGTCAACTGAATTAAAATTTCACAAAAACAATAGAAAAGAAGTATAACAAACATTTCAACTTATAACATAACTTACTAGTAAATGTATCTTCACTAGTGTCTTATTAGTTGGAGTCTCTACTAGTGCTAGAATGAATGTCTTGGATTAGATGGTACACTGGTTTTTGCAGCATCAAATTAAGATTAGCACCATAATTTTTCATCATCCAAATTAAATATTGCTCTCGCGGGTTGACAACTAGAAGTTAGACTAGCATAACTGAGTTTGAAATAGGCACAAGAACAAAACAGGGTTGACAACTAGAAATTGGACTAGCATAACTGAGTTTGGAATAGGCACAAGAACAAACAGGAAACCGATACCAAAAGGCCTCAAAGCTCTGACTTTGATCGCCATATGGTTTGTCAATATAGGACAGTTGTGAGTATGATGAAATTTAATCATGAGTTCAAAATGAACTCTCAAGTTTTATTGATTACTAAACTTATTACTTATATTTGTAGTTAAACATATTAAATGGTTTTTATAGTATATAGTTATTACTATATAAAAACCTTTAACTAATCTGAATTAGAAATTAGTTGAAAATTTATTAGGAATTAGAATTAATTAATTTACTTTGGGCCTAAATGGCAAAGTAGTTTCCATAAGGTTTAAGTTTGTCTCCCTGAACATGAGCCAAAAATAAGGTTTGTATTGCCTGATTAGGTGATAAATAGGGGCAGCATAGGTGGTAAGGAAGAAACATGTAATTTTCACTTGTGTTTAACTAGTTTCAATTTTAGCACATGGGAAGGAACCATGTGTCACCCTAAGTTCAAACCTGATCAGAGGCTGGTTCAAGAGCATCACATAAATCTTGATGCCTTGCAGATTCAACCATATATAAAAGGACATTCAATAAAAAAAAATTATTCATGAGGCACAAAGTCTGATGGCATGCTTGGTAGTATCTTAGATTTTTTTTAAAAAAAGTTAATACAGAAAAATCAATGTCAACAAACATCATCAAAATTCCCCAAGGAAGACCAAGATCAAGTGGACATCCTCACAATAGATTCTCAATCTATAAATTTGACAGGAGAATTATGAAGGGCAGATAAATAGTGGAGGCAACCAGGCTCAATTTGATCCCCATCTAGAGTCACTAACAACAAAGCTTTGTTATCCCATGCTTTAAGTGAATTCATTTAGCCAGTACTATAGGAGCAGAGCACTTGTTTAAGTGAGAATGAATACTATCGCTTTCAAACATAAAAAATAAGTGCTAGTGGTACCTCTAACACCTGCAAGGGGTCAAGTGATATGCCACGATTATGAAGGAGACGAACTGCAGCTTTGAACATGGGCTCTTTTCCATCTTCAGGATTCAAATACAGATCCAACAACCTGATAGAAAACAAATAAATAATAATATTAATAATATGAGTTGTGGAACAATTTTGCTTGAATTAGATAAGAGCATTTGATAGGAAGAGAAACTTACTGCATATAGGCATCATTTCTACCAATTTCTAGACAATATTGCTCAGCAGCTTCACTGTCTTCCAGCTTTCTTAAGCAAGTCAGAATGAAACATGTCTCAGGTGATGACATAGAAATTAACATTCAAAAAATAAAGAGGTAGGGGACCACAGGTCTAATCTTAGTGAATATGTAGCAAATGAGGTAATCAGATTACTCTTACAAGGCCAGAATCTGTAAAACCATAGTCTCTTCTCCCATCTTCCTGTACAGGATTGCCTGCCATGCAATAATTAAATCAAAATAGGTAGAAGACAGATAATCAACTATCATAGACAATGTTCCCTAAAAACTGAGACTTGTGGAAGTCCACCTGATACATTTTCAAAAGCAATTTCTAAATACTGATCCTCTGTCACAGAAAGCAGAATGTAGGACAGAGAAATTAGTTCACACAACAAGAAGGATGAAGATCAGAATCAAGAAGCAAATGTTAACATTTGTAAACCCAGAATCTTAGGTGCAGTTAGAAGGAAAGAGTTCGCAGTGGTTCTTTATAAGATCTTTAGTGAAATTGATCAGAGAACAAGATGGCAGGAATGAGTAAAGTAGATCTAGGAAGAGGATGCCAATATGAAGAGAACTTCAACAGTCAGAAGTAACCATATCAGTTGGTTCTTAACTAAATTTTTAAAAAAATTGTTCAAATTTTGAACCAGTAATTTATTCAAGTTTTCTATAACAAATGTATATATGATAGTAGATTAACATCATGAGGCCGTGATTGTCCCAACTATTTGGGGCTAGCTACAAGAATCTTATTCCTCCATTAAGTTTTATACAAAATTATATAACTAGAATGACATATAGGATAGTAATATAGCTTTGCATAGAACCCAATATGATCATATAATGAGCCCCATATACTTGGGGACAAACATCATTAGTTAACGACAATGACAATGACAACAACAAATATTTCAGAAAAAGAACATTGAACAATAGATTCATTGATTTGATAATAGAAACGAAGACTATGAATGAAAAAGGAAAAAAAACCTTTTCTAGCCATAATTCTGATCCTTCTATCACAGCAAGTATTTCTTCTGGGTCGTACAAGTCTGAAGCCTGTAAAAACAACTGCAACCTATCTCGCACAGAATATTTGTAGTACTCTACAAGTTGGGAGCTTGAGATATTCTCCTCTCGGTTTCTAGAATCATTTCCTTTTTTCTCGAGACCAATTTCAATTGTTTCAATTGCAGTTCTGGCTAAAGAAAGAGCATACAGAGTATGATATCGAGTGTCGTCGCAGTCTTGGTCTTCAATCAACCATTGCAGATATCTAACCAAATGATTGATAAATTAATGCATTAAGAAAACAATTAATCGAGTACACATAATTAAGAGCAATTCTAATCAAATTAAAGATAACACTTCGCGTGATGTCGCACCGGAAAAAATTGGATACAATCAATCAAACTAGATCAAAGATATAAATAGAAGCGACAATTCTTGGTAACAAAGAATAGAAATCTTTCTGAGGTTTTGAGGACAGTTCAAGATTCTCTTAAAGCTCTCCAGTGGTTCATGTTTCAAATAATTGTAGGCCCTAGATCAGTCAAATGCTAGTTTCAAAATTTGACTGAATGACTGCTTACGTCAAACATTCTAGGAAAAGACCCAGTCCAAACATCTACATTCGCTAATACTCTCCTCACATGTGCATAGGCAGACCAGCATGCCGTAGCCTTCATGTTGACTGACTTATGCTTGGAAAGACTCTTAAGTGCTGACACTGACAAGATTTGAATGCAAGACCATTTATAACTCCATTTAAATTTGATTGAATGGCCACTTTTCCAAAAGCTTAAACAATTAGAAGAGCCAAATTGAAATACCCTTAACCGATGACCATATCAACTTTAAAGCAAGCTCAGACCATTGCCAAATAGGATATATACAGCATTTAATTCCACCAGTTACAACAATGTAAATAACTTCTAGACTCCCAACTCTCTTTTACAGGTGAAGAATCTTCTCAGTACATGTGCATCTTAGCAAGATGACAGGTAGACATATTAAGTTCAAACAACATGTAGATAATTTACTCAAGTGGGACCACCATTATTAAACCAACTTAGTCATCATCTTCAGTCTGTCTGTCTTTTTTTGCGCTACATTAAGATATTTTCTATTAGCGAGAGGTGTAGCAGAAGACCAGGCAATATTCAAAAATAGATAAAAATCGAATAGAAAGTAAAAAAAAATAAAATGCAAGAAAGAAAACAACTATATCAGAATGAAAGAAAGATCAAATTGAAACCATAATGTTCAAGAAATTGACTGCAAAAGAATAAGGCAAACAATTCAACCATAAACCTAAATCCTAGTAAAATACATCATGAATAGATTAAACGAAACTCTAGAATTTGAGTGAAATTGGTCAGACCAAAGCACATTTTGACTACACAATTTTGTTTGTTAATTCTAACCTGGTTGTTCAAGATACAATTCATGAGATTCAGCTTGGCACCAAAATCCATCAGTAGTCTGAATGGGAAACCAGATTGTTGGATTAGATTTGTAATAGAAAATATTATCTGTATTTGATCTGACCAAGTTCAAAGAATTCCAACACCAAGAGAGGGGAAATGGATATAGGTAGAGAGAGAAAGGGGAAAAATATAACTGTAGTTGAGGGTCATTTGTATGGCAGCAAGTCAGCAAAAGGTCATTCTGGCTATAGCGGTAAAATAGGATGTGCTTTATGGTCTGAGAAATAAGCATACAAAAGGATAAGTTAAGAGAGTTAGAGAGGTGAACAACTCAGCCTCTTATTTAAAGAGCATCGGAAAGACATCGGAATGTCAGATGAATGATTTCTGGCACATGACCAACCATATGAGTTTTTCTTAAACCAAAAACATATAGTTCAAACTTCAAAGTTATACTAAAATAGGAAGCTCACACATATTGTATCATTTTGGTATTCAGCCATTGAATCAAATTCCAGTGCCGCCTGGATTTGATTTGATGTGAACTGCTGATGACACTCATTATTGTTATATATGCAGACCCTATAGTCTAGGGCATAGTCATTCACAAATGGAGAAATCACTGATAATTTATAGTCCCTTTACAAATACTTTTTGTAGTATTGAGTGGGTGGTTGATCATAACAAAAAATTTATCATGAAGCTGCATCTACATAGATATGATTAATAATTCATCATTCACATTTAGCCATCATGTATTAAATCACCTTTGTTTTTCTTCTACTATTTATGTAACCACTTTCATAAACAGAACTGACCAATTATCTAACAAGCCCTTGGACAAAAATGCTTAAATTCAAATTAATAGCAAATCTAAGCTTATAGACTCCCCTCATTGGCCCACCACTTTCCATGTGAGACACTAGGATGTGATGATCTACCCTACTCAAGGTTTGACATGTTTGTCTAAGACCAAAATCCTAGCTCAGAATCATCCTGATAGGCAGCATGTAATATCCAATGGGAACTTCACCATCACAAAAACAATTCATTCCATACACTTGGTCATGCATAGGATTTGGTCTACTTTTTTTTTTGGTAGTAAATCGGGAAGCGCTCGCGGTCAAACATCCAACGGCCAGCGTTCTTAGGTCAGTCATCCCACCGGAGGAAAATCACTCTGTAGTGTGCTGTAAGGATTTGGTCTACTTGGTATCATTATATAATGACTTGCCCAAAATTAATTAACTTATTAGGTCCGGTCAATCTAGCCTAAATGTCTAAGTTTATGTTAATAATAGTTTACTTATCTAAGCTTTAGTCTACCACTCTTCATATGAGACTAAACTAGGGCATGGAAATTTCTCTATTTAACATCAATCAAATGATACATAAACTAATCATTCACATAGTCATCTGTTTTTGGTCATGTGTGCATCCACTACAATAGTTCCTGATCCTAATCCTCCGACTCACCTCAAATTGAATCCTGAACCTATGTCTGCAATTATTTCTGAACTAGAAAGACTTTCTGCAGTTACTCATGTGCATGATGTTGGCAGCGTAAATCACAGTAGATGTACTATTAAGATGAACAAATTACATTGGAACTTTATATCAAGTTGAAAAGAGAACAAAGTAATAGTAGTGTAATTGTTGCTAAGAGCTACAAACTGAAAAGCATTTACAAATACGTAAAAGAGATCAAGAATAATGGTAAAATCTTACCTCTGATGGATCTCAACCTTTCTTGGATCTATCGAAGCAAGAACTTTTTCTGCAATCATCAGTAATTTTACTAGTTACCATAATGAGAAAACAATTGCTCCCTACTAATCATAATGTGTTAACTATCTTGGATAAAAAATTTAAAAAGCAAATATAAAAAAATTTACAATAATCAATACATTTAAGAGACATAAAACACTTTATTTGATATATTGTTCATACAATAGAAACTAAACAAAAATTAGTGTAAGAAGCATATGGGCAAATCTGTGTAGTGTAAGAAACATACATACACAAATCTGCTATATAGACTTATTAGATTGAATTTAAGAAATATTAGAAACTGATCTTTTGATGCCAATGGACATGTCTGCATATGTGGATGAGACCAGATATTATATGGTGACAAAATGACAATACACTTAGGTTCTGAATGCAAGCATGTCATGCAAGAGGTTTTCTGAATAAAAGGAAATTTGTGAAGGAATAGTCAAAAATTCATTAGCAAATAAATTCAGTACCTAAATAGGGAAAAAAAAACCCAGATATTTTACCATAATTTATATCTGATTCTAGAACAAGAAAAACACAAATGAGTAAGAAGTTTTGACAACAAAATTTACTCTCAAATACACAAATCCAAGGGCATATGATCTTTTAAATATGCATTTAAATTATATATACATTCAAGAAAAAACAAAACACTGAAAGAAGAGACAAGTGTTCAACAAATTTCAGTTAAACTTGCACCTAATAACTCTTTACAGTGACCAAATATATCTTGCGTTGAATCACCTACAGTTAATAAAACAAAGTAAGATGTGGACAATCCTATGTTAATTAGAAGGAAAAAAAACTGAGAATCACATTTTTATTAGGAAAAAACAATGAGACGAATTTGTTATAACATACAAGAAACACATGTTAATCCGCATCTGTTAACGGTCATTCCATACATTTCTTGGTGCTCATTCCAACATGGTCACACTTTTGCATCATTAAATCCAAACATTTCATCATCACAAAGATCTGCACTTTATTTGCTATAGTTAATTAGCACAAAATTTCACAAGAGAAATGAAATGGTGATCCCATTTGCCTGAAACTGCTGGGACTATACCACAGAAACAAGCACTCAATGGTCATGGTGGTTTTATTAATCATGTTTATTCAAATCTGGTCAGGTAATATTGAGTTGATCACTGACTTAGGGTTGCATAATCTCTCCAGCCCAATCCGCAACGTCCATGTTTATACAATAAATATAACAACAACAATAACAACCAAACCTTATCCCATTAGGTGGGGTCGGCTATATGGATCTTTCTACACCATTGGACTTTATCTCCTACTATATCATCATTTACATTTAAAAAAAAATCATCCTAATTAGACATCAAGATTTTATGAAAGTGACATGGGATCCATTGCAATCACCCAATGTGTTCATAGAGTGGATCAGATATTTACTAAATGACCTGAATATTCTACTGTTGTACAACATCACCAGCCGGTCCAAAGCAATGTGGACTATGTTCAGGAGTAATCTCTCACAATTTGGGTTGTCAAATAAACTATTCAGACTTCGAAGCCTATATCCGATGTAATATGAAAATATCTGACTTTGGGTTTACAGATAGATTCACTATTTACTTTCCTAGTGCATGGCTAACAAAGGAGAAGCTATCTAATTGCAACTACAAAATAAGCAATAGGAAACCAGTTTGTTTCAGCATGGGAAATACCAGGCAAAAGCTGATTGACCCTTTTCTCTGATGTTAAAACTTCAATTGCAAGCTCCTGATCAATATCTGCAATCTAAGATAGCAACAACCGACAAATCTGTTAAGAAACAGCTCAAAAGGTTCAGCATTATATAGACTCTAACTTTCAACACAATGTCAAATATAACAACCCATTCAAGATGTTCCAATATGAGATCTCCATCAGATGATTCTTGGAGTATCTTTGAAGCTTCAGTTGCAGCAATCACTGGACCAGAACTTGAATCCACAGAAGAATCTAGGGATTCATTCTCCACCAAACTAGAATGATCTTTCCACAATCCAGTAGAATAATTTTTGGCCAAGATCCGCCAAACAGTGAGAGCTTGTGAGCACAATCCTTTACTAGCATACAAGAATGCAAGTGTCCTTAAATGCCTTGAGTCATCTAACAACATTTCCAACTCCTCCTGAAAAGATTTGTTAGAGATTTAGACCAAGTCATCATTAAAATTGTTCCAATTAGAAAAAAAAACTATCAGACAATGATTAATGATAAATACAAAATAGAATAACTGGCATAACCTATTAGAGACTATTAGTGGCATATCCACAAGTGAATTAAATCATGTGCTATGGGATAAAACATACCACAATACAATAGTTTTCGGATGAAGCAAGCTTCTCCATATCATCAACAAGATCGAGTGCCCTATACAGATACATCAGAAGTGTATCAACTCCTTCCCTCACTTGAGGAATTAAATCCTTATCCCGAGAAATACGTAGATACCTAAATTATGGGGAAAATTATCTGTCTGAGAGTTATATCATAAGTTCGTGGTACAAGAAAAAGCAATCATTGGATATAGCATCATCAAGATACCTGATAATATTTTTAATTGCTGACTCCAGGAGATCAGGTTTGCTGGGTGGATTTAAAAGAAAATCCTCATCAGCAGCTGTGTCTAGACCAGCTTTCTTTAGGAATATAGCTCGCTGGATAGACATTAGTCCATCATCAATTACTTCCTCAATAGGTACAGGTGGAGGATGTAACCCCCAATACCGGTTCCTTGGTACCTAAAAATTACAAGCCTTATTATTATGAACCGACCATGTAGAAGATGTAATATATTAAATGAAGAGTGATCAGTACATGGAGTGTAATTCAGTTCTTCAATGTTGTGATAATGATATATAATAGACAATGGTGAGCTTGTTCAGGAAAAAAAAAACAGAAGCACCCATTTACCATACAAGACAGAAATACTCGTTTATGTTGGTTACAAGTCATTAATCAAATACACATGCAGATAATATTACTTAGTCTCATGTCCAGTCATGTTAGAAGATACGCATAAACTAATTTTTATATAAGTTCATTAATTGACTTACGTAATAATGTAAACTATCATATTGTGACACGATTGGGAACATTATCAGATAAATATATCACTAAATTCTTTTAAATTCCCATATTTGAAATTACTAAAATCTTCATTCAGATAGCAACTTCTCAGATTCACACCTACAAAGGGAAAATGACTTGAAAAGATAAATCTTTTGGTAAATGAATAAACAAGTATTTATAAAAGTACCTTTTTCATTCTAAAAGTGCTTTGTACGCTAAAAGAACTTGGGGGCAAGGTTTAACATCTTGGACTGTGCTGAAGTTATAGTAGTTGACTAGACCAATACAGTTTAGATACCAAGACAAAAAAGTTGAGAAGGAAAGACAATGAAGAAGAAAAAAAAAGAGAGAGAAAGAAGATAGGGGCCAGCTTTAAAGTATCATTCCATGCCAGAATTCCAATCCTCACTTTATTGTGCTGACACTTGGTCCATTCAAGCATTCTAAAAAGAATTTAAGTGTTTTAATTCCTTTAATATCTTTTTCACTTAGTTTAAAGTAAAAAACTACAACAATCAAATAGTCAAATAAACTAAAATTTAAAATTTCTCCTATTATATTGTACTAGTATGCAACATGTTATGGAATGCATAGCATGTTTCAAAGTGACTATACCAATTAGAAATTGAATTGAAATGAATATACTCTTTATTTTACCCCGTGTTGCAATAAATTCATGATTTCATACAAGTTTCACTCCTATAATTATCTTGAAGTAAACTTATTTATAAAAATAAGTTATTTAAATAATTAATTGAATTAAAATTTTAGAGAAATAAAAGGTAAAAAACAATAACCATTACTTGAATTCATATTGATGTCAGTAGCATGCCAAGGCATGTCATGTGTTGGCCGACATGGCATTCATTGGCATATAGGAAAGATTACTCGTGCGCATGGTTTAAAATTTTGAGCCGTGCTGAGGTTTCGGTTCCGAACGATACAATTTCGATACTGTATCGTGCCTTGCAGATATAGTTTCGATATTTTTTTAAATATAAAACATATTAACTAAAAAAAAATCTAAATATTTAAAAATATATATATATATATATATTAAATTAATGAGATAATTTTATTAGGTTTTAATTAAGTCTCTTTAAATTATCTCAATCAAAGCTAGGAGTTGATTAAATTTATTATCCTAAGTATTTAATTAAATTTACCCTGTTCCCGTTGTTCCACGTGTTCCGTGCGACTACCGTAGCATGCGCAGCCCGCACGACACCTCCGGAGGTGTCGCCGGGCCCGCGCAAGACGTTCGGACGCGTCGTCAAGCTCGTGCAACGCCTCTGGATGCATCGCTGAGATCGGGCGATGCCTCCGGATGCGTCACCCGACTCGCGCGAAGCGTCCGGATGCTAGGACGCGTTGCAGCGCGCCGGCACCATGCTTCAGTCCGCCGGCGAAACGAGATGTTTCACCAAACGCGTTGCGGTGCGCCGGCACCATGTGCCAGTCCGCCTGCGAAACAAGATGTTTCACCCGTATCGAGCGAAACGGCTCGAGATTTCAAACCATGCAGGTGCGTGCCAATCAATATCATGTTTCGATGATTTATCAAAACATTTTGACTAGGCCACCAAATCTCAAACCATTCTTTAGGGAAGCATATCCAAACCACCCATAGAATAAATAAATGAACCCTTAGAATAAACAAATACACATTTTAAGGTTATTCATGTTTTGGGTATGCAACGTTAAAAGTTAAGAATATATCATTATGACTCACGTATGTGGTGGTAGGTTTCAAGATTATTTTTTCGAAGGCCTACAAAGGTGTGATCTTCAAATAAAATGTAGGCATAGCAGAAAGTGAGGCGCCAAGTGCAGTTCCCTATTCTCACATCACTATGTTCATATATTAGTTGTCTCACTTAATGATAGGATGAATGAGGGTCCATAGGAAATAATAATCCCATGGCAAGACATATGAGCCTATGTCGTGTATTTACTTACACGAGGGCCTTCCTATTGATGCGAGAAGTCAGGCGCCAAGTGTGCTTCCCTATTCTCACATCACTATATTCATATTAGACATCTCACTTGATGAGAGGATGAATGTGGGTCCACTGGAAATAATAATCCCATGACAGGGAGAATGAGCCTATGTCGTGGATGAACTTACATGAGTGGCTTCCGTGTTTTAGGTAGGGGAAAATGTCAAGAAGACAAGCTCTAATATACTATGGTCGATCATTCTGATAGTGGTAGGTTGGTCTCAAGCTTTTGCTTGTTCAAAGGCTATAAAGGTTTGATCTTACTAGCATAAAAGTAGTCAAGGTACTACTTTGACAGAGAGTGCCTTGAAACCTTTTGTGTATGCAAGGGTGCTCACATGAGCTCTATGATTAAGAGTCATTCAATGGAGCAAATACTCCTTGGGTAGAACTACATAGGTTGGCAAATGCAGTTCCTTATTCCTGAATCACCGTGTCATATTGAACATTCCACTTAATGGAACTAAAAATGTTGAATGAGATGATGGTAGGTCTAAGCCTATTTTGTGTAACCCCGTCATGAAGATCGCGCACTGGTATGAGCAACAAAGTAAAGATACTAGGGAGTCCCATTAATTTTTGTGTCTTGAGATAAGGGTCTATTCACATTGTTAATTGGGAGCTATTTAAGGCAAAGATGGAAACAATGATGCTCTTAATCCTCCTTAGCACCATGTCAAAGCACTGAACCAATGTGCTATGAGTCAATAGGGATGTATGTGAAAGGACACCATAAGCATTTATACCATGTAATTGATTGCGACGTCAAATTGTGCTGTATACTACCGCTTTGTGAATTGATAGTTGCGATGATTTTAAGTGTGAGAGCTAAACGCACAATTCTAATGTGCAAAAACAGTTGAGGTGTGGCTCAATCCATGTGTATGCCAATGAGTTTTCGGCAATCACATCCTAGAAATGGTGAGATCAATCAATTTTTGTTTCAAAAGAAGGTTGTAGATATGGGCTCAAGGAAGTTGTATCTAATAATGTTCAGACAGTGTACAAAGTGAAAATTATTTTTTTTAAAAAGTTCAGACTTCAGTCACAGGGATGATAGTGCCAAAGGCATTTCAATTCACCATCACCATGCGGATTCTTTTGAGTGTAGCACTTAAAGGTGGAAAAGAAGGATGATGTAGCACTTAAAAAGGGAAAAGAAGTGTAGCACTTAAAGTTGTATCGTAATAATGTTCAGACTGTGTACAAAGTGAAACTTATTTTTTAAAAAAAGTTCAGACTTCAGTCACAGGGAAGAGTAAAAAGAAGAAGATAGATTCATCTAAAGGCTTAGTGTTGACTCTGAAGTGCTTATGCGAAGGACAACAGACAGTCAAGAATTATCACAAGTTCATGAAACAAAGCTTGATATATTGAGATTGAAAAGCTTAAAGATATTGGGAAAGATAGTTGTCCTTGGCAAATAAAGTTGCACGAGGAGCTGCACAGATTATTGAAAATAGCAACCCAACAACAAAGAATTGTCAAGGGCCTAATTAGTCATAATGTAAACTAATTAAATGCAGGAAATAATGTTTTTTGTCATAGTATTTCAGAATTTTTTTGCTTCCCCAAAAATTACATGTTAGTCAAATCATATCACAATAGTTTGATCTTTTATCAAATATTAAATAATAAAATAAATAGGCCAGCCAAGTGCACTAAACTTCCAAAATATCATGTTACTAGCAGGAAAAGGGGCTAAGGCTCCTCGCCTCCTACAAGAAAAGAGAAGATTGCATCCATGCTAGACAGGCTAACATTTAGACACCCAAAAATCATAATAATAAATAAGGATATAAAACATTTTTTTAGTTTAAATAAATATTATCTCCTATACTCTCCATATGGCCTTGGCCATTATAATGCATCTTGCAAATCAAATAAAAATATCCAAGACCGTGCAAAGCAAATCTACATGAAGAAGGAGAATGTCCCACTAGAGTTTGTGATAATTTTCCAATAGTCATCAATCAAAACCTTACTGGAAAACAACTGGACTAAAATGTTCAGCACATTTATCCATCCAAATGCTCTGGGATTGCACAACAGACCAGGAATCACTATCAGTCTAAAAAATATTTCAAAGTTTCAATGATAAAAAAATAGATTTCATGAAGAAAAAAATTATGAGATTCAAGTTGCAGCTTTATATATATATATATATATATAATCAGTACAGAATAACTAACCATGTGTGTTTGTCCAGTCAATGTAATATCAGGTTAAAATTTTAAGAGGAAGGGTGGAGAGAAATGACTGTTTCATTACCGACTCAACTGCTTAGCAGCTAAGAGAGAAATCCTAATCATCAAGGATTACTTCAAGAAATATTTCAAAGAAGTTCAACTAGGAATTTTTTGCAAAAATAAGAAGAATGTACCAGATGTGACCAGAGATTTGGGTCCCGCATAATGAATGGGAATATTTCAGGAGGCTGCATGGTTTCTGAGAGCAAGAAATGGTTGACTGCTTCCTCAAAATGCAAGTCAAAAAGCAACAAGAAACCTAATTGAGCATGCACAAACGAGAGCAATTTCTTAGTAATTTCTCCTTCAGATTCAAGCTCCGCCACCAAACAAATAGCTTCATTAATTTTTTTCTTTCTCAATAAATTCTTAATCTGTTCTTCGGCTAGCAATTTACGATAGCAAATGACCTGAGACGATAAATGAATTTCAGTCATAAAAAATACATTAAACACATCAGAAATGATGAAAAACTCCACTTCACTTAATTCAAGCAATTTGATGTCTATTAAACTATGAACTGTTCATTAAAACTTTTGGTTTAATAAGGACAGCCCCATTAAAAAGAGATATGTTAATTGGTAAATATTCAAACTAACTATGGAGGACGCCGCTGAAGCTAAAAAATAGGATTCCTTTGAAAAAAGATGGCAGAAATGGAAGCTTACAATCAGGAAGAAAGTTTTACAGCAGAGTGCAAATGACAACTAAAAGAAGGGATGCAAAATACTAAATCATCTTGACTTGCCTTGTAATGAGACAGAAGCATTGTTCTAAAAAGGGGCCAAGGCATCTGGCTGCCTAGGCAATTTGATAGTTGATAACATCCCATAATATGTAATCCACTCCAGGTGGGTATTTTTGAAAAAATAATAATAATAATAATAATAAATAGTCCAGGCAGACCACTTAATCAGCTCAAGCGGTTCAGGTGAAAATATTCTGCAAGCCCATGCAGCTCACACAAATTTCTCCTCTTCTATTGCTGCAGAGTGTAAAATGTCTCTGCATCATGGCAAGGTATCCATCATCTTTTCCATTATCTTTATTCACTTGTTGCTGCTGTAACCCCTTTGATTTTACATATTTACAAATTATTTGATTGGATATATGGTATTCTCTTAAGCATTCTATTATGCCATACGTTTTCTAGCAATGTGAAATAATGAATTGTAGGTCTTTAACTTACTTATCACTTGTTTACTTGCGATTGTGAACTTGTTTCAAATCATTAATATGCTTTACTCTTTGATATATATTAGTCATTTACAATATTTACATCAATTTAACTATTATTTTAATATCTTTTGATGTTGATTGCATGTGCCCCTACATACCTCATATATACTATGCAGTGGGCCAAGCATCAGCTACCTAAAACTTATGTATACAACACAAACACGAGTCCTAACTATTCAAGATGCGGCTACACTAATGTAATTCATATATCTGATTATTACAAATATAGGACAGCCCGATGCACAAAGCTCCCGCTAATGCAGGGTCCCAAGAAGCGTCGGACCACATTGGATCTATTGTACGCAGCCTTACCCAGCATTGCAGGAGACAATTTTCGCGACTCGAACCTATGATCACAAGGTCATATGACAACAACTTAACCGTTGCGCCAAAGCTCCACTTCATGTCTGATTATTACAAACGTCAACCAAAAACTATTTTTATGCATTTGATAATAAAAAAACTATGTTTTATAAGACTCTAAGTAATGTAGAGGGTAGTTCAAAGAAATTGACATGGAAATTTAGGGCTTTATGGTTCCACCCAAAATAGTCATTTTTCACAATATGATTTTGCACACGATCATCTTGTTTTTTTAAAACTAAAATTTCTACACTGTTAGTTTTTTATAAGCTCACAAACTTGGCCTAGACTAACCCTTACTTTTACTCCATCTCATCCTTCAATTAATATACACACCTAGCTCATATCTTGGAAAACTAGGGTTTTAATTGTTGGACTCTCTGTATAGGCAAGAATTACCATCACACCAATATGCATGCTGGCAATTCTGACCTTCAGACTTAAAATTTTCTAAGTAAAGATCAAATAATACAAAACATTATCCTACGAAACTATAGTTTTATGCATCACTTGCAGTATTAATATTATATTTTAAGTATGGCATACAAGCATGAGCTTTCTTTTCAAGCTTTTCTTCTGAAGTCAAATGTTATTAATTTTCTGATTATCAGAGCACATTTAAAAGTCTGTCAGAAAAAGTCTAGAAACATGCAAAAACAAATTTCCTCTCACAAAACAAACACACAACAAAACAGATAAAGGGAGAGATGAAGATGCATAGCAAAAATGGGAATCTGGGATTTTAGTTCATACTTTTATATTCTAGAACATAGCACAAGAATATTGGAGTCAGTCCTAAACTCAGAGAAGCGATAATTAATTACATTGAAAATCATTACAATCTTAGACAGTACCTACTATTCCTTGGGTACAGTAAGTAGAGTTACCAACAGTATTCTTAAAGCCGAGAAGCATCCAATCCAGCTCCTTCAGGAAAGGAATCTGTCATGACCAACTTATATGATAAATATGACCCATTGACTTGTCAGGCTCAATCAATAGCCCCAAATAAAGTCCCAGTTAACATTAGTTCCCACATCTAAACTTATAAAGCATAGTTACTCCATTATGACCAATCCAGCAGTAGAACAGGAAATAAAACGGACCTGAATTGCTCTCCTAGTTGATTTCACTCACAGATCACATACATGGAGGCCAAAATGTTAAATTATGAAAACATTCGCATGGAGGTACATTGTGCCTTGATAAAATTAATTTCTTAACTTTTTTCTTTGTATTTTGATGGAATGCAGCCCTACAAATCTCATCTCGTGTCTATCTCTTAATAGTTCATGTTGTCCGTCTTCCATGCTTTAATCCTTTACATGCCGCAAGATGTTGTCGCCCTCCAGAGACCAACCTCAACAATTCAAATTAAGTTGTTGCATTACTTAAATTTATAATTGTGGTTTACCAAGTTGTTGTCTATTTCTTAATAGTTTTGAGGTTTAACCAGTTGACTTAGGTAACTCAAACCATTAAGTTTGGCTCAATCAATGCCCAGGCCAGCATACAGTTTGATCAACTGATCCAGTGGTCCAACCACTAAACTAGTGACTCGGAACTCATCCTGTTCAATTTTCAGTTCAGTTTTTAAAAGTTGGAAACCATGTTATAAAGCTTCTTTATTGTCATGCAACTCAAGAGGTATGAGAAAAGTGGAGTGTCACAATTTCCCATTCTTAAAACTTAACATCCTAGGACTCAAAGTTCAACTCGTAATTCAGGAACGTCACTAATCAACATCATGTGAGACCAAATGGTGGTTACACATCACACAACAACCCTTTCCAACACCTCTTCATGTCTACAATCAATTGTCACAATCTACTTAGACAAGAGAGCTGACTCAATAAAATGTCAAATCTAACGTCCAGCTCAAATTAAAAGTAGCCCAGTCAACTAATCTTATTTTCTTCGTTAGCCCATAACTAACCAATGTGCCTAGCTAGGTTTTGCAAGAGTCATAACTTTTGTATTCTCATTCTACGTTTGCTATCATTTACTTTTCTAACTTATTTCTGTTGTCACTCGGCATCTATTTGACCTGAAGAAAACATAATTCAAGCAAATTCTCATATCTCCTTTCCTTACAAATTAAGAAATAGGTCTGTGTAGTTTTCAGTCATATATAGCAAGATTTGCAGTAACAGGTCCAGACAACCAATATTCAACATAAACACAAAGGGAATGAGATAATGTAGAAAAAGAATAAAATATTTTTTCTGAACATGGATTAGAAGCTACTATGATGAGAAAATAGTAAATTCATCCCTTCTTACTAACATTTATACAAGGACACAAAAAAATTTAGTCATTTTATAGTTTTGAAACTTACCTACCTTATAAGGTGTTGCAAACACAATCATATCTCCTCTGCCCTGATCATCATTTGCCACAATACAGTATCCAGCACCTGGTTTGGCATATGATACCGACTGCACACATGCACCAGTCTTTCGCCTGAACAAATCCATCCTACCATCATTTGCAATGACAATATAGGAAGGTATCTCCCCTATTGAGTCAGGTATAGATTGGAAAATCAAACTTCCACCAACTGGTTGCCCAGAATTGTTAACGATCACGCCAACGTTGTCAACCAACATAAGAGCCTCCTTGTTTTCCAATAAAGATTTTAGCTGAGGTGGTCCTGAAGATTCTGGAAGTGAAAACAGAGGGGTGATATTGCCATCAGTAGTAGAGAACAGTGTGTAGCCCTCTAGATTACCAAGAATGATTGAGTTCCCCAACCATGCCATTGTCTTAACCTCATCAATGCCTGGAACCTCCTTGAGACGTACTGAAACATTGCCAATGTCGGAATTGACATCAGTGCTTCCAGGTACAAGGAGCTCCATAAGAACAATTTTTTTTACTGCAGCAGCCGCAATAAAGCAGCTATCACCTCCTCTCTGAGGCTCCAAAATCCTGGAAGCTATGCCATTTGCCCTGATACTGCTTCCTAATTTCTGAAAAAGCTTCTGCCCTGGGCTCAAAATTTCAGCTTTGGACAGCCAATCTCTCAAGGGCCCCGATTTTGACTCCTCGGAAGACAGACTACTCCTCACAACAGCCGTCACATCTTTCAAGAAACCCAATTTCCGTACAGGCTGCAACAAGAGCAAATCCACCAAGAATACCGACCCCTCCGAGAGCAAAAGGACCGTCCCGATCTCAGAGAGAACGCGAATTGATTCGACGATACCAGACCCGACCGACACCGATCGAAGAAATTCCACCGCACCTTTACCCGAATCAACGCCGGAGCCGGACGATGTCGAAGGGGGAACCGAGGAGGCCAAGATGATCTTACCGCCACCGGTGCCGATGTAGACAAGGGTTTGCGACTCGGATGCGTCGAACACGGATAGAGCACGGATCTTGAGAGGGGCAGAGGGAGGCAGCCCGAGGGACTTGGCGGGATCGAACTCGGCAAAGGCTTCGACAACCAACCGATCCTTGGACCGGATGGTCTCCATGGGGAGGGGAAGAACCTACGGATCGAGGAAGACAGCTATGCAAATGCTGAATTGGGAGTTTATAGAACCGATCTTCGGGGAGTTGGGGCAGATATGGGATCTCTAGGGACTAGGGTTCTTCGCCTGCCTTCTTAGTTCTTTGTTCCTCCTCTGCGAGTAGAAAAAGACTGGCAGGTTTCCAACGACTAGTAGTTCTACATCGACTAAGGCATAAATAATAATAATAATAATAATAATAATAATAATAATAATAATAATAATAATAATATATAAATATAAATAAAACAATGAACTATTTTAGTACGTACGTTTTTCTTCGCGATTGAGTCATAGAACAAATTAACTAAACAACTAAATCGAGGCTTTATACGGAAATTTGTGTATTGCCATTTAAGAAAAAAATACAATGCTCATTGAATATTTCTTAAGTTAAATTAAAGGAAATTTCATTTGGGAAAACAGAGCTCATTTTTAAAGAAAAATAATTAAATGGACATCTCGTAAGTGATTTTATCCCAAAAATATTTTTACTATTGTAGTAATTATTTGATAAATTTTATATTTTATAACAGCTATTAATAACTACTATAATATATAGAAGTCATTTAGTAGTTGCTATAACATATTTAGGATAAATTTAAAATTTAGAATTTATATCTAGTAGTTACTATAATATATTTAGGATGAATTTAAAATTTAAAATTATAAAAGTTAAAAAATAATTTTTTTAACTATTTTAAAGTTATTTTAATTAATTTAAAATAATTTTAATAATTTTTTTTTAAAATGATTAATTTAATAAATAAATAATATTAGATCATAAATTTTAAATCTTAAATTTATCTTAAATTTATCTTAAACATGTTATATCAATTACTAGATAATTTTTACAAATGTAAACTCTATATTTACTATAAATACGTTATAGCAACTACTCAATAATTTTTATATGGTATAAATTTTAAATCTTAAATTCATCCTAAATACATTGTAATAGCTACTGAATAATTTTTATAATTATAGCAGCTATCAGTAGTTATTACACATTGTAATGGCTATCGATGTCTATTACAATAGCGTTGGATTAAGGAGTCCTCATGGGGATGTCTAATTGGCTATTGAGTGATAAATTTGTTATAATATGATAGAGATCAATTTTTGAATGACGTATATTTTCAAAAAAAATATTTTATCTTTTAGTCACTCAACAATCGGCTATAAGTTGATCTTATAATTTATTTTTTTAATATATTTTGAGAATGAAATTTGAGAGACCCTTGGGATCTTACTATAATATTGGATTAAGGAGTATTTTTAAGATAAAATTATTGAAAAGAGTCTTTTATTTTATTTAAAAAAAACATCCTTTTAATGATTCATGTAAAATTTGGACTCCCTTTTAATTTTTGTCGATTTCATTTCAACTAATCGGTGATAGTTTATTAAGGAAAGATGGAAGTCTCTACGGATTAATAAAAAAATGATTAATTAGGTATATCAAATTTGGATGATTAGTTTAATTTTATGAAAAGTTTTTATTAATTATTAAAATAAAAATGATAAATTAGATAATATTAAATTTAAGATGATCAATTCGGGGATAGAACTCAATGGCGTAAAATGATCCATATAGTCGACCCCACATAGTGGGATAAGGCTCGATTGTTGTTGTTGTTGTTGTAAGATGATCAATTCGATTTTATGAAAAAAAAAATTATCGATCATTAAGGTAAATCGAAAGCGTTCACGATGAATAACTCAGAAGTCTAACATTTTATGATTGTACCGTCTATTTAGAAAAAAACCTTTTATAAATATGTCGTAACTGATAATTAAATCATGAATGTTTAATTTATATATATATATATATATATATGAGAGTAATTATTTTAATAAATTTTAGAATTAATTTTTAATAGATATAAAATATCTCATGTTTAATATTTCTCATACAAAAGACACTGGTAGTAGGATTGACTTGATGAGGATGATTATATTACGAGGTTATTCTAAAAAGTTCCTTTTATTTAATTAAAAGATGGATAAAATAAATGATAAATGATACAAAGTAAAAGTAAATTATTTAATATTTAATATAAGAGTTATTTGCCCATAAATTTAGTATTTTATAGTCCATTCGATATTGATTGTGATTTTACAGATCAAAATTTAAATATTTAAATTTTAAAAAATACAAATTTGATCGCATCTGGCTGGGACAACAGCGGGCTCCAACTTGATGGTGAATTAAAATGATCAATCAGCTAACAAATGTATTTAGACGATTGACTCAATTTATAAAAAAAATATATTAATTATTAGGGGAAATATTTATGATGGATAGCTCAAAGTCCAGTATTTATTATGATTAATCAGATCGAATAACATCGAACATGAGGTAATCAATTCGGTCCCCGAAAATTTCCCACCAGCCACCAGGGTAAATCGAAAAATACTAATGGAGGTCCATCCAAATGGTCAGTATTCTTAGGTCCGCTTCTCATTGGAGGGAAAATTCCCTGCAATGCGCCATAGCTGAAATTCGAACCTTAGATCCTTTGGTTATCCATTGGAGGACCTAACCATCGCATCATTATCCCGGGAGCAAAGTCCAATATTTATTGATTACATATTCTATGAATAATTAAATCGTGAGTGCCTGATAACTTAGATGTCCTACCACTACACCGTAGTCTCGAGGGCGTCATGAATCATATTAGAACATGAAATGGTTTGAACCACGATTATTTTGTTGTATTATAAAATTAATCTAAGTTAGGTTTTATTTGTGTCACTAATTTATAATTTAAGTGTGTAGAAACTTAGAAAACCACACAGATATCCGATGACTTAAGGAGTATCGGAGACAACGAACCTTGGTAGAAGACACAGCGAGTGAGAAAGATGACACGAGAAGGGAGCCAACAGACTTGATACATTCAAGGGATAAGAAGATGTGGAAGAGTACTCCGACATCTAAAGGACGAGAAACCGAGAGGAAACATGCGCAAGGTGTAGTCAACTAAACCGAGAGTTTCGGGTGACCGAAAAGGTATTTCTGATCGACCGGACCTATAGATCGATCAATTGGATGCCACATCAGCAAAAAGTCAGGTGAGGACCATTGAGTGGATGAGCCTCATCAGCCACGTTAGCAAACTACCGTTGAGTGGATGAGCTCAATCTGTCAAATCAGCTCACTACATCAGCAAACGACCATTGAGTGGATAAGTCTCATTTTCCATCTCAGCTCGCCAAGTCAGTAAACGACCGTTGAGTGGATGAGCCTCATCTGCCACCTCAACTCATCATGTCAACAACGACTGTTGAGTGGATGAGTTCTATCTGCCATGTTAGGCTTTGATTGATTGAATAGCCGATCGGTCAACCGAACATGCTACATCACCAGCCCCGAGCAGTGGCTATAAAAGGAGGTGAGGAGCGCAATTGAAAAAGAACACACTCGAACTACATTCTGTTTTCTTGTTATCCTAATTGTTATTCTCGTTCTCAAGGGTAAGATGTTTCTCCGCCTCCGACTTATTTTCGAAGAGAATAACATAGTGGATATTCATAGTCTTGGACTAGCAACTCATGAGTTGTAAATCAAGTAAGATATTGAGTTTCTTACTTTATATTGTGTTTATTTTCTAATTCATGTATGTATCCTTGCTAAGTTAATAGCAAAAGAAAGATTGTCTTAAAATTTATAGATCACTATCCATCCCTCTCCTTTAACAATCCGAATCACTTTCGTCGCACCAACAAAAATCACGGCTACTAAACTACATGCAACAACGAGCTCAAGAGTTACTATGAGTGTGATCAAATAAAGAAGGCAAAAAAATCAACAGTAAAAAAAATCCTCAATACAAAATGTTGCGCCTCGCAATCCCCACCCAACCATACATATCCGGACAAGTCTAAGCGTGCTCACCAAAGACTTTCTATTGCGCTTCGTGAGTGTTAGATTGAAATAGACAAGAGAGGGGGCACTACAACAAAATTGACTTTCCGCAACTCGTCATTATTCTATTTGCAGCGTGCATCGCATGTTGCACAACTCAAGTTGTTAAAAGTCCTAACACATCGACAGCGCATAATCGTGCGCTGCAGTTAAGAGCATTTGCAGCGCACGATCGCGTGCTATGGTTAATAGCATTCGCAACGCTCAACCATAACCGCGTGCTGCAGTTAATAGCATATAAAAATTAAAAAAAAAACAGAGGATTCAATGCATACTATATCATAATATCACAATACTTACTGTACTTTCCTCCAAAGACTAATTATAATAACATAATACTTTCCTCCCAAGATTAATTTTAATGTTCTTCCCAAAATTAAAAAGTAAGCATGTCACGAGAAAAAAATACAACTTCTAAGACAGTAGAGGAATAAATCATGCCAAGGCACACTCAACATTTACTATATTTAAAGTCAAATGCTAATATAATATTGGAACGGAGGAAATATAGATGAAAGGAATAACACCATCACCAATCTGACTTGGAGAATGAAATCAACAAAATACTGGTAGCAATACAATTGACTTATAAGTAGGCTAATTTATCAAAAAAAAAAGAAGAGGATATAGTGCTACAGAACCGTCCTTGATCATTTCTTATGCAGATTCAAATTTTCTTTTATCTTTAGTTATTTGAACAATTCTTTCCTTTGAAGGATCACCCTCAAGAAGATGTTGTGGTATCAACTAACATTTGAGTAGGTTTCATATGATTCCAGTAGTTCATAGAGAACCTGAATAAATCTACAATGTCAATGATTGTTTTTCCAAAATGTGTATGTATGCTTCATTTACCTTGACATCATTTAGGAAGATGAATTTCTAGCCATTAAGGTGAGCTCTGACTGCTATGTCCATGCCCTCTATAGTAGTTCTCTCCAGCCAGCCGCCAGAATCCTCAAGAGCGCTAATTCTCCACACTCCAGCTGTGTCGTTGAATCCAAAGAAGTTGAGGTACATGCCATTGACTTGCTGCTCCAGCTCAAAATGGAAGGCGAGATTGATGTTCTGCAGCCTAGTGAGCAGGTTTTCATCCTTGTTTACAAAAGACCACCTGGCTTGAACAAGTCCCAACTCAAGATTGTCCTACCATTTACATGTGCTAGTCGATTATATCAATTTGCTTACTTTAGTATCTAAGAAGAACAATGTTGAGGATAAATACCTTGAAATGGGACACTGTTAGTTTCAGGAAATCTGAATTTGGCTGGAAATCTACATCGAAGATGGCTACAAACTCATAGTCCTTGATGTAATCGCAGGGTTCCCCGTGATTTACCTCCTCCGTGTTGGTCCTGGGACGGACTGGCGGGGGCGCTGGGGCGAGCGCTTCGCCTTTTGCCATCTTGATGTAATCGCAGGGCATTGCAGAGGCCAGTTACCGGCCTTGTAACCAGTCTTAAAGAATCTATGGCGATAGACTATGTTTATCCCTTTATGTTTCCATATGGACACCTCATTTCTGATAAGGAGTTGAACACTCTTTATATCAAAATCGTCAAGGACTTGGATTAAGAGCTTGTCTTTTGGCCAATCCAATTGACACGTGGTAGATATAGATTGTTCATAGACCTATAAAAGATTAGGATAATCATAATAAGAACAGTTCAATGCATTGGATATCTAGTAGACATGTCTCTTTCAATTTAAGAAGACTTGTAACTTAATTTGAACTTCAACCTACAAAAACAAGTGACTTATGACAGAATTGAGCCCGTCGATGAAATCTATGTACTAAATAAGAACAATTCTAAAACTGAAATCATTGAGAAAAACAAAAGAAAAAGAACGCC
>JBBUKS010000060.1:4037408-4053624 GCA_038050645.1 Hedychium gardnerianum
CACTAAATTATCCGTATGAATCCGATTTAATCCCCGAAAATTTTACAAAAATCTCCAATTAGCTCCAATTAAATCTAAAAAAATCTCCATAAATTCCAAATAATTTTCATATATTTTATTTTTCTGTTAATACATATTATTTTATTATTTTAAATTACCATATTTAACATTCCTGGAAAAGGATTTTAGTAAATTGCTTGTCGGAAACGTCCCGAGGGGGCGTGGGCCTTGGAGTAGTAGTTCGCTGGGACTACGAACCAAGTAAAACCAATCGAGTACTTTGTTTTCGCTGTTTTAGTTTAAGTATTTTTCTGTTGCGTGCTCTATTTTTTGAACAAGTTTTAAAAATGAAAAGAAAATTTTTAAACACGTCGTGATTCACCCCTCCTCTCACGTGCACTCGATCCTACATGAGCTTGTCGTAGCATCACAATTGCATGTATGCTAGCAATCAGGGCTTCCTTCGAGTGTGAGCTAGTCGTAGCATCGCGGTTGCATGTATGCTAGCGATCAGGGGTCCCTTCGGGTGTGAGCTAGTCGTAGTATCACGGAGGTGCATGTGCTATAGATCAGAGCTCCCTTCGGGTGTGAGCTAGTTGTAGACATGCTATTATACCCTGGGCTGCCCACAAGGTCATACGTGGTAGAGAGTTTCTCCCATAGCCCGTAGCTAGATAACTACCTATTGTCTTCCCATGAGGTCATTCATGGTAGAGAGTTTCTCCCGCAGATAGGGACACTGACATTTCGGACTGCCCATGAGTATCTATGGTAGAGCGTTTCTCCCGCAGTCCACAGCTGACGAGTTGGGTGTCTTGGTCATCTATATACACTGTGGTGGAGCATTGCTCCCACATACGAGACCTAATAATGTTATTTGTACTGGTATAAGCATATGAGATGATGTGCCCATATTATTTTATTTTGATACTAGTACATGCATGTGAGATGTTGTACTCATTTTGAATATTACTGACACTACTCATGATACTGTGTGCAACTGAGTAGGGTGTCTGTGTAGTAGAGGCACACATATGTATTCTTCCATTTGGTGAGTATCTACCTTTGAGACTGTATACCTTTGTATTTCTTTACATTTATATAGATCATGCACTATCTTCCTAGATTCGCTGAATATTTCTTTGTACTCACTACCTTGTGTTTCATTTTATTTCAGGTTAGCATATATATGTTAATTGGGTCGCTTGAAGGGTTCTGCCCGTGCCATCCCATTTCGCATAGAGCTTTGGTTATTTCCTTTCTTTTTCCATTTTATTTGTTTCACTTCCGCATTTGCTTTTAGGTCTTGCATTGTAATAAAATGACTTGGACTTTCAATTTATTTTGGCTATGTTATTGGAGTAGTAAGTCATGTTGGCACATAGTCAAGTTTTGGATTTTATGTGTGGGGTGGACCCCCTTTTTATTCTCTACTCTGGTTGGTTTTATTATGCTGCGTGATGGTGATTACTCTGGTGGGGTATTATTATTACACTGCAGGTTATGTTTATATAAGTTTTGTGGACTTGTATTATGTTGGATCTAAAATTATCACTAGGGGGTATCGTCCATATCAATGAGCAAGTGTACCTTTGGGCGTGACAATTTATTGGTATCAGAGCCATAGGTATACGAAAGCTTATTTTTCATGTTTCAGATTTTTCGTGGTTGTTTTCTCGATGCGATTTTCTAAGTTTTGGGACAAGGAAGAGGGGGGACTTCTCTGAGCTATAAGAAGGAAGGTGTGATATTTGTTAATCTACACTTCTATAGTACTTATTGAGTTGTTATAACAGGTATGACACTTGGCGGATCAGTCACTATTTAGGGTCGTGGTCCGAGTTGACCACGAAAATGACTTTCTAGGCCAAAGTTCCTCGAGCCTTCTCCCAGAGAGGTGAACTTTTCTGGAGATCCGATTGATGATGAGTCTGATAGCGGGAGTCAGGGTCATCACATTCCTAAGGGTGATCCAGGATTACAGTCTCAGGAGATACCACCACCGATACCAGCCTCGTCTACTACCAGGTGGGTTATGGATAGAGCACGCATACCCATGCTGGCTCGTTCAGTGAAGGATGGATTTACTCTCTTTCATGGAGATTATGACCCGTGGGTTGCTCGCGCTTGATTAAGTAACCTGGAAGATACATTCGGTTATATGACTTGTTCTAATGTTGAGAAAGTGGAACTGGCTTCATATCATCTTCGAGGTCAGGCGGTGACTTGGTGGAAGATGCAATAGACAAGTTTGGGGAGCAGCAAGTTACTTGGACTTTATTCCGGGAGGCTTTTGAGAGGCAGTATTTTTTTGCTACTTTCTGTTTGGCGTGGCGATAGGAATATCTGAGTCTTAAGAAAGGTGACCGTACTATGATAGAATATAATATAGAATTTAGTCGACTTGTAGAGTTTTGTCCTCACCTTATAGCTCAGGAAAGTGATCATATATTTCAGTTCACTCAGGGTCTTGTAGCTTATATACAAAGTGATCTAACAGGATGTCAAGGACTTCTGTTAGATCGCGCCTTATTTATAGAGTTGACTTAGCAGTAGATATCCTGAGAAAAAGGAAATGATAAGCAGACTTCCCAGAATGGGTCTTTAGGTTAGAAGCAGCAGTTTTTTGGAAAGAAAAGAGATCACAGAAGCAAGGGCTCACGAGGTACTACTAGGGAGTCCTCTTGACCACAGAAGATTGGACGATCATTAGCAGGATTTTCTCGCTCTCAACAACAAAATCAAAAGAATGACTCTGGGATATTACGATGTGCTCGGTGTGGTTTTAGAAACCATACTAAACCAGATTGTTCACTGGACCAGGCTATCTATTTGTATTGTAAGCTTCCAGGACATATGAGTCGTGACTGCACTTTGAGGGCGCAGTTGGATTCTACTGAAGTTTCCTCGATGGAGGGTTGATCTACCCAACCCCGACCACAAAAAGAAACTCAGAAGACTCATTATTCTACATGATAGCAGCGAGTGTCGACCTCTCAGGCACAGGTATATCATATTCAGGGTCAGGAGTGCTCAGCGATACCTGCGACCATGCAACACCCTACAACAGTTCCATCTTATCTAGCATATGCAGCTCAACAATATATTCCTCCTCCATCTCATCCTTATCAGATACCCCAGCCTCATATTTATCTTTCGACTATTGCTCAACCGATTCAGCCTCAATCCGCTCTAGAGATGCTACCAAATCCAGAGGTTGGTGGCATTTATGCAGTTACACGGGAGGAGACGCAGCGGGCTGAGGGATTGGTCTTTCGGGATATTATTTCAATTTATTTTACTCTTGCAGATTTATTGATAGATACTGGTAGTTCATATTCATTTATATCTTGAGTATTTTTAGGTAAAATATGTAGAATACCTATGCTCAGATCGCAAGGCTTATCTGTATCTCTACCGTTTGGAGAGGTACTAACCATTAGTTAGGAGGCCAAGGGATGTCCCTTGGATTTTGGTAGTCATACCCTTATGGTGGGATATGCAAGTACTAGAAATGGTGGAATTTGATATCATTCTTGGCATAGACTAGTTGGCCACTAACCAAGCTATAGTTGATTACCGAGCAAGAGTAGTCACTTTCTGGCCTTTGGGTCAACCCACTTGGGAATTCATTGGGACCAAAGATGAGGGAGTTTCCCTCATATCAACACTACAAGCTCAGAAGCTATTATCCCGTGGTTGTCAGGGATATTTGTTATCATTGATAAAGGCTGATGAGAGTTGTGTTATGCAACTTTTGGACGTACATATTATACGAGAGTATCAGGACGTGTTTCCAAAAGAACTTCCAGGCTTGCCCCCAAGGAGGCAAGTAGAGTTTACGATCGAGTAGATTTTGGGTACCGCATTGATGCCAAAGAATCCATACAAAATGGAACCAAAGGAACTGGAAGAGCTTAAAATACAGCTACAGGAATTGCTAGATAGAGGATTTATCCATCTTAGTGTTTCCCCATGGGGAGCCCCAATGCTCTTTGTCAAGAAGAAGGATGGATCATTAAGACTGTGTATAGATTATCAGCAACTGATCTCAGTAACCATCAAGAACAAGTATCCGCTGCCACAAATAGAGGATTTATTTGACCAGCTCAAAATACCTGTGTAAACTCTAAGATTGACCTACGCTCAAGCTATCATTAGCTTAGAGTAAGAGATGCAGATATACAAAAAACAATATTCCATACTTGGTACAGGCATTATGAGTTCTTGGTAATGTCATTTGGCCTTATGAATGCTCCTTCGATTTTCATGGATTTGATGAACTGGGTGTTCTTGGAGTATTTTGACCAGTTTGTCATTGTCTTCATTGACGACATATTGATATATTCTCAATCTGAGAAGGAACACAAACGACATCTTCGCATAGTTTTGGAGAGACTTCGACAAGAGCATCTGTATGCGAAGTTCAGCAAATGTGCTTCTGGCTATCCTCCATGGGATTTCTCGGACATGTGATTTCTAGTAGAGGGATATCAGTGGATCCTTCTAAAATAGAGGTCGTTACTAGTTGGGAGCAACCAAAAATAGTACAGGAGGTTCGTAGCTTTCTGGGATTAACTGGATATTACTGGAGATTTGTTGAGGGTTTTTCCAGTATTGCTCTACCATTGGCACGATTAACTAGGAAGGGAGTAAAATTTACTTGGACTGAGGCTTGCGAGACAAGCTTTCAGGAGCTTAAATAGAGATTAATAACTGCACCTGTTCTTGTGCTTCCCTCTAGGGAAGATGGATTCGTGCTCTATACGAATGCATCATTCCAAGGGTTGGGTGCAATTCTGATGCAGCATGAGAGGGTGGTATCATATGCTTCTTGTCAGCTGAAGGATCATGAGAAAAATTATCCTGTTCATAATTTGGAGTTAGCAACGATTATTTTTGCACTTAAAGTATGGAGGCATCACTTGTGTGAAATTATCTTTGAGATTTTCATGGATCACAAAAGCCTTAAATATCCATTTACTCAGAAGGAATTGAATCTCTAGCAAAGGAGATGGATAGAATTTTTGAAGGATTATGATTGCACTATCAAGTATCATCCAAGGAAAGCTAACGTGGTTGCCGATGCTTTGAGTAGAAAATCTCAAGGGGTTTTGGCATGTTATCGGATAGCAGTTACAGCATTGGTACAGAGTTTCACGAAGATGGAACTATCAGAACTAGGATAGACAAAGCGTGGAATATTGGTATCCATGGATGCTCAGTCACCTATAGTCGAGCAGATTAAAGAAGATTAGGGTAGTGATCAACATCTGCGTTTTCTATGTAGCAGGGTGGACACGGAACAACAGTGATAATTCTCATGTGATGAGAACGGAATCTTATACTTTCGAGGAAGATTATGTGTTCCTGATACACATTCTATTAAAGAGGATTTACTCTAAGAAGCACATCGATCCAGATTTGCGATCCATCCGAGATGTACCCGAATGTATAGAGACTTAAAACGCTCTTACTGGTCGAATGGCATGAAAAAGGACATAACGGATTTCGTGGCTCAATGTCTGATATGTCAGCAAGTGAAGGGTGAGCATCAGAGATTAACAGGGTTACTTTAGAAGATTCCGATACCAGAATGGAAGTGGGAATATATTACTATGAACTTCGTGATAGGGTTACCCCGAACACGAAAAGGATATGATGTGATTTGGGTGATCGTTGATCGATTAACTAAATCTGCACATTTTCTACCAATACGTAAGACAAACTCTCTGGATCACCTGGCGGAGTTATACTGTAGAGAGATTACCAGACTTCACGGTATACCTCTGAGTATTATATTAGATAGAGATCCGCGTTTTACTTCATGATTCTAGCAGAGTCTTCAATAGGCTTTGGGTACGAAACTTCATTTCAACACAGCCTTTCATCCACAAACTGATGGACAGTCATAGTGCACTATATAGACACTTGAGGATCTATTGAGATCATGTGTGATGGATTTTGGAGGCAGCTGGGAAGATCATTTACACCTAGTGGAATTCACGTACAATAATAGCTATCATTTTGCGATTTAGACGACGCCATTTGAGGCTTTGTATGGCAGAGTTTGTCGATCTCCTACCTTATAGGAAGAGGTTGGCGAACCACAAACGTTGGGGCCATAGAGCATTCAGCATGATGCAGAGTTGATACGTATTATCAGATAGAGAATGTTGGAGGCTCACAATAGACAAAAGAGTTATCAGACTGGAGACGGAGACCTCTGGAGTTTTCTATAGATGATCATATGTTTCTGTAGGTTTCTCCCACTAAAGGAATTAAAATATTTGGTCTAAAGGGCAAGTTAGCTCCTCCTTACATTGGACCCTTTTAGATTTTGGAGATGATAGGTGAGGTGGCCTATCGGTTGGCACTATCACCGACCCTTGCGGGTGTACATAATGTGTTTCATGTATCCATGTTGAGGAAGTATGTGTCCCTACCCACATTTGAGGGACGTGTCGATTCCACTAATGCTTCTTATGTGGAGGTTCCTGTGCGGATTCTGGATCGCAAGGAACACTAGTTGCAAAACAAAATCATCCGACTCATCAAGATTGGATGGCAATATCATACTGATGAGGAGGCAACCTAGGAACTTGAGGATAATATCCGAGCTCAATACCTCACTTATTTACATAGGGTGCGTAAAAGTTTTATTCAATACTTAAACGATTTGAATATGCTATTATTTGATTACCGCACCTAGATAGTAAATTTGGGGACCATATTTTTATTAGTGGGGGAGAATGTTAAATACGACAATTAAAAATAGTAAAATAATGTGTGTTAACCGAGAAATAAGTTTATAAAATTTTCTAGGAATTTTTAGTAATTGTTCTGCATTTAAACAAAGCTAAAATGATAAATTTAAGGGGATATAAATAATAGGCTTTTGGAAAGCCTGTTTGGAATATTAATTAAGTGGGAGTTGATTGATTTGATTAACATATGGTTGGAAATCAAAAGTCTAAGTTAGATTATATATATAACCTATTTACTTCTTCCTTCCTCCTCATTCCACCGAGCTTCCCACCTCTTTTCATCTATCGATCTCACGCTGATCTCTCTGCTTTCCCCCTCAGGACGACACCACCGACTCCATATTTTACCCGACGCTGGTGGATTGAGCGAGGAAGAAAGGGTACTCCTTGAGAGGCACAAGCACGAGCATGTAGAGCATCCGGTTCCCAGTCCCTAAGACCACTGTGACCACCGCGGCGGCCACCACTTCCGTCGTCATCCGTTGCCTCTGATCCTCCACTATTTCCCCGACCACTGACGAGCCACGACCACCTCTCCTCAAGATCAGCATCGCCAGCGGTCAGGGCTAGGGTAAGCCTTCATCTGCTTCTTTTCCTTATTCCTCAAAATTGTTTTGGTTGATTGAAGATTCCGGCCAATCTTAGGTCAGATCCAAACCTTTTACTCCTCCGGCCAGAAATTAGTGTCTCCAGCCAGCTGTAGGGGTTTCCCTGATCTACTATGGTCATCATCCCATAGGTCATGGCCACCCCAGTTTCTGCTCTAGCCACTACCACAACCGGGGGTCATCTTCGGCCAACTTTAGTGGTAGTCGTCGTCTAGTTGATAGGTCAGCTGCTGGTCATCACTTCCAGGCCTATTTTGCTCTGTCCACATCAATGACACCAGAAAGTCGCTGGTACAGTCAAGATCTGGCCACCCTAGTCAGCCGATAGGCCTCGATTAGCAGGTAAGGATGATGAATTGGGTTTTGTTGGCTATGTTGAGTTTGATTTGGGCTATGAATTCGGAAATGGGTGTAGTTTTATTATGTTTCGGTTAGGTGATTACTTTTTGTGGGGGTGTTGTTAATTGAATTTGGATGGTGAATTTTGGGTTCATATTCCCTATAGTTAGAAGAATAGGTTGAACCAATTAGGGTTTCCTGAACGGTTTAGGATTTGGTTTAGTTATATGTTTCATGATAGATATTAATTGTAATTTGAGTTTCTATGACGCAGGACACTGAATCGGGACAAGTTCTTGGATTTGGAAATTTTATCGGCATGATCTACTTTGGAGGCGGGTATTTCTTCCTTTGCTCCTATTTAACTATTGACCTTAGTGCATGATTGGTTACATAGAATTAGTAGTTGTACTTACCTTGATTCTGTTCATTTACTACATGATGCTTGATACTCTTGATTTTTGAGTTGATCAGTTTATATACATGTAGTCCCTTTACTTTCATATCTTGTAGTATGCACACGTGTGTGGTGTGTACAATATGAACATGCTATGATTGTGTTGTGATGTAGTTGTTAGACACGCGTGAGACATATATTTATGTTCATATGTTAGTTTCAGATTATTTATATTATGTAGTTGTAAGCACGTGTGTGGTGTGATTTTAGGATAATTATGATGTGAACTATATACATCCATGATTTGTAGATGTGGGCACGTGTGTGACGTGTACCTCTAATATTGTAGCATTTAATGCATTATTTTGATTATATTGTGAATAAATGTGTGACGTGTACCCTTGATCATGTAGCAAGTGTGGTATGTTTATGATTGTAAGTGTAAATATGTGTGTGACGTGTATTCTAGGAGATATAACATGCTAGCTTATTTCTGATTGGTTGTTATAATCACGTGTGTGGCGTGTATTATAGTTGATCTATCTTGATTAATGTGATGGTGTACATTGCATAGATAGACATGCATGATGGTAGGATTGATTGTATTCTACTTATCTTGAAGATGCATGTATGCTAGCGATCAGGGCTCCCTTTGGGTGTGAGCTAGTAGTAGCATCGCGATTATATGTATGCTAGCGATCAAGGCTCCCTTCTACTGTGAGCTAGTCGTAGCATCGCGGTTGCATGTATGCTAGCGATCAGGGCTCCCTTTAGGTGTGAGTTAGTCATAGCATCATGGAGATACTTGTGTTATCGATTAGGACTCGGGTGTGAGTTAGTCGAAGACATACTATTATTTGAATTGTTATACCCTGGACTGCCCACGATGTTATACATGGTAGAGAGTTTCTCCGACAGCCCGTAGCTAGATAGCTACCTCTTGTCTATCCAGGAGGTCATTCGTGGTAGAGAGTTTCTCCCGCAGATAGGGATCCTGACATTTCAGACTGTCCACGAGTATCTGTGGTAGAGCGTTTCTCCCGCAGTCCACATCTGACGAGCTTGGTATTTTGGTCATTTGTATGCCCTATGGTTGAGCATTGCCCCCACATACGAGACCTAATATTGTTACTTGTATCGATATACGCATATGAGTTATTGTACTTATATTGATTATTGATGGTACATGCGTGTGAAATGTTGTACCCATGTTGTTTATTACTAGCACTACTCATTATATTATGTGTAGTTGAGTAGGGTGCTTGTGTAATAGTGGTATACAGGTGTCATCATTCGATGATGAGTATATTCCTCCTTTGAGACTGTATACTTTTGAATTTCTGTATACTTTATTGTTCATGCACTATCTTCTTATATCCGCTGAGTATCTCTTTTGTACTCACCACCTTTGTCTTCCATTATTATTTTCAAGTTTGCAGGTATATGTTGATTGGGTCGCTTGGAGGATTTCTGCCCGTGCCGTCCCACTTGCATCGAGCTACGGTTTTTTCTTTTCCGGTTCGGTTATTTTGCTTATGCATTTATTTATTGTACTAGCGTTGTAATAATTAAGTCATATCTAGACATTTGACTTTCTTCGATTATGTATTTGAAATGTTAAGTCGAACCGGCTCGTAGTTGTGATTTGAATTTCATGATCGAACCTAATATTATTTTTACTCTGTTTGGTTTGTATTACTTATTCTACGTGGTTGTGTTATGATTTAAGTTTTGTGAACTTATACCGTATCATATCTACAATTGTCATTCGAAAATATCATCTGTATGTATGTATATATATATATATATATAAATATGTTTCTACCTTGAAACATATTTTAAGTTTTAACAGTTTCACTCCTTGTTGGTCCATTAAATAACTTGATTTGATCGACCAAACATTGTTGGATATTTTTCAGGTAAAACTTATAAGATATTTATTCACTAATTGATCTAAAGATGTTTTTATTGATTTAATAATTTGTATTGCTCGATCAAAGATCTCTAAGATTAATCCATCTAAATTTGAATTTTAAATCTTGAAAAAGGTTATGAATGAGATTTATATTCGAATTCTTGAATGGTTTTTTTTGTTGTTGTTGATAACACACATTCTTTATATATATATATATATATATATATATTGTCTTGTCTTGAGTAAATACTCTTTGCGAGCTTTGTGGGTACATTAGTTTTGCTTAATTTGTCCTTTCTAATCCTTCATAAGCAAATGAAAACAAGCGTCAAGGGAGAAGGTCACAAAGTTATTATTTAATTGCTCATTACATGAAGAATAATAATATATAGAGTCGAAGAGATTTCCAAGTCGAGGATGTGTAGAGTTTTATATTTTGCTCCTCTTCTTTCGACACACCTTTTAATATAGGATACACTTATTATTTAAATATTTTTAAAACTTTTTTTATCGAAGGTTGGAGTTTTAAAAGAGCTTATATATTCAATTAGAAGGATATAAATGAATAAAGATTAATTAAAATTTGATTTATTTTTTATTTTTTATTCACTCAAATCAAATGAGGAGGATCATTGAAAATAATTAAATATAAATAAATAAACTATATATATTTACTATTTCATCATTTATTTAATATCATGTGTTATCGATAGTGCCCACCTCTATCACCCGCAACACTAATCCAAAAAATATGTCCCTAAGACTTGTCATATATGATAAGCATACGATATTCTGTCTAGATAGACAAGAATCGATCTTAGGATTTCATTACTTGTAGATGCCCCGTTATGTTTTTGTCACTTGTGTTCTCGTTGAATCTTCCCTCATATGACGTGGGTTGTAGTAAGAGGGCCGCTATATGTTGCAGTTCAACATTTTTTGACTCTCAAAAAATATAATTGATTAATTATAATTAATTAGTAGAAAAATTACATTTTTAGATTGCAATGTATTAAAAATTATAAGTTATCCAATTCTCGTGATTCAAGTACCTTTTAGGAAAGGATTATCCAATTCATATTATTATTATTATTATAAATTTATTTATTTATTATTTATTTTTGACATACTTATCTTTATTATAAAAGGATCGTAATTATTGAGACCCATGCAAGCTAGATGCGATGAATAACTTTTCTTATTTTGATGGATTGTGTAACAAAATTTGAATCACAATTGACATCGCTGGTAAATTTTCAAAATTTACTTGGTTCATGATCTTCAAAGGTTATTACATCTAAGGCTCGATTTTAACGAACTACCAAAATACAAATACAAATCAAAGTAAAAAAAAACTTTAGTAATGAAAAAATGACTTTAGATATTTTCTTGTTATTTTGGATCGTATCTAATCATAGAAAATGTAATAGTATTTTGTCTCCAAACATTTAAAAATCAACCTTTTCAAATTTTTTTGAAATCTATTTTTATAGGATTATTATTGAATTAATTTTCATTTATCAATCAATTGATCTTACTTATCAATCAATTACTCCAACTAATTCAATTATTACATGTGCAAAATGGCACTTTCCAACTTAATTTAATCACTATTAATCGATTGTTAAATCTCATCAATTGATTCGTAGATAATTAATTAAATTTTTAATCGATTTCTAAATTTTTTATTTACTGTAATATAATAGTATCATCAGGCGATTATTTAAATTTGTCTGATAAATCAAACTCATCAATGGACCGCAATCAAAGTTGGGGTGGTAGCCTACGGTGGTCAAGAAAGTGTTGCGCGAGTAGAATCCCCTACCAACGCAGCCGCCGTCAGTCGGGCCGATGATGCCGTTGAAGAAGCTCTGCGATCACGACGTCGGCCACCGAAACGTTGTCAACAACTTTTCATTGGTCAAACCATCGAGAATACTTCCATTGGTCAAACCATCGAGAATACTTAATTAGTCAACAACTATTATCAATTAGACATGCTGGCGGCGAACTTTTTAAAAAGTCAAACCATAACAAAAATATCTTGAACTACTGGCCTCACTACCAATTTACAATTTGATGATTATCTTGAACTCAAGCACTATGGAAATATATATATATATATATATATATATATATATTTTGTATATTTAAAAAATGAATATTTGTGATGACAATTAATATTGTCACAAAAAATTCTTAAACTACTAAGTTAATTTATCTATTT
Organism: Hedychium gardnerianum; assembly: GCA_038050645.1. NCBI lineage: Eukaryota > Viridiplantae > Streptophyta > Magnoliopsida > Zingiberales > Zingiberaceae > Hedychium > Hedychium gardnerianum. The sequence continues at coordinate 4,049,662 of JBBUKS010000060.1, forward strand.
ATTTGATTAAAACATTTGAACAATTTCTTATTTCTTAAAGCTAATAATCCAATTTAAACACTTATGATCATTAATGCTCTTTGATAATTTTTTTTTATCTTCACATGGAACCCTAGTCTTCTATTTTCTGCCTACAATATTCTTACTCATCCACATCTCCCTTTTCTTTTTTATTTCCTCTTTTCTCCTCATAATTTATTTTATAATCATCTCTTTATTTTAAATGTTAATGCACTTTATAATATCTTTTTAAGTCAGAATTTTTTAAAAAGTACCCTTTATTTTTATTCTTAAAAGGATTTTTTTTTAAAAAAAGCACCCCAAAAATACATGTTACAACGCAGGTATAACAACTTCGATAAAAATATGCTCCAACATATTCAAAATTATTAAATAATTATATTTGAATTTATTTTAATATTGATCAAAATTACTCAAATAATAATTAAATTACCATAATATAATTAAATTGATCCAACCTAATCAAAATTGATCAAATATATATAATTAGAATAATTTTAATCAAAACTATTATAACATGAAGTATTTTTTATCAAAACTGTTGAAATATAGAATAGTTAATCAAAATTACTTAGAATAGCGTTGACTACGTGGGAATAATTTTGGTCAAAGTTGCTCTGATATCTCCGTATTGGATGAGTTTTCTTCAAAGCTGCTCCAACTAAAATTACTACAATAATGTTAAACAAACGTATTTTTAGGATGTGGAGTGTTTTTTAATATATTTTTAAAATGAAGTGCTTATTTTAACGTTAACGGAAATAAAAAGCACTCTTTTCATTAATTTGCTTGCTTTCTTTTCAAAAATAAATGTAGATTTGTTTGAGGTCAAATTTAAAAGTTAGACTCGTTAATTAGGGAGTTAAGTAAATTTATCATCACGGACGACATTAACATATTTATTTATTATTATTATTTTTAATTAGCATCAAGTATTTAAGTTTTTGACACTAATTAGATTGATCGATTTAATTTTATAAAAAATTTTATTGATCATCAAAATAAATTAAAAAAGCGTACATAAAAATTCATCATAATAATCAATATTTTTGGATATGTTGCCATTAAAAAAAAAATTCTAATAACATATCACAACTAAATCTCATTATATATGATCTATTGACCAGGACCCTAAGCAAACATTAACATATTTATTCCAACTGTTAAAGATTAATTATCATTTCTATCAAAACAGTCATTTTAAGAACTTTACTCCGAAAATAAAATAATTCACTTTTAAGCCCATTTATTTTTATTTTAGAAGTGAAATACATATTTATGTCAACAAAATCGACAATTTATTGCTCGCTACAAGATCTTGTAGCTCAGTCTTTGCCGAATCATTTATTATTTCAGTGATCGAGCTGTGCTCAGCAAGTGAGATTATTGCCGGGGTCAACGCCGAGCTGACGGCAGTAATCCCTGTAGTAGCCAACACGAGCGTTGACCGTCGCCGTGTTGCGGCCGTTGCACTCCTGGGCGCCGTTGATCGCGCGGATGGTGGCGCCGAACCCTTGGCCAGAGGTGATGCTGTTGTGGCAGTTGTTCATCCAGAACCAGAGAGCGGTTCTGAAGGAGATGACGGCGTTGTTGGCCACTGTCTCCGGCGCGCGGAGGCCGTCGAAGCCGATCGCCTGGCCGGCGGCGCCGTAGTTGTAGTTCCAGGTCAGTTGGAGGGGGCCGCGGCCGTAGTAGTTGCGGCCGGAGACGCACGGCCAATCAGTGCGTCTCGTGTCGCAGTAGTTTTGCGATGCGCCGTTGATCTCTTCGATGTAGCAGAAGTCTACCGATCGCAAGGAGCAGAGGACAACATTCCGATCATCATCATCCAGAAATGGGGAGATTTAATATGAAAATTAATTAACAGCAAGCTCACGTCCGGTCTCGTGCGTGACGTGGGCGAAGAAAGCGGCGATCTCGCGCCGGGAGTCGGCGGCCGTGCCGGTGCTGCCGAACTGGGAGTAGTAGCCGGCGGCGGTCAGGAAAGCGCTGCGGGTGTAGAACCTCCTGCCGGCGCAGCTGCTGGCGGCCTGGTTGATGATGCCGTCGAAGAAGCTCTGCGTCACGATGCCGGCGACGTTGTTCGAGGAGGAGTAACAGGGGCCCTGCTGGCATCCGGTGCCGCAGTAATCGTCGCCCATGCCGCAGTAGCCAAATCTGCTGCAGCAGAGGTTAGCGGAGCAGCCGCAGTTTTGGGCGGAGGCGGCCACCATTCCGGAGAAAAGGAGGCAGACGACCAGCAGCGGCATTTGGTTAGATTCGCGGAGAGTCATCGGTTTGTTTACTAGGAAGGAAAGGGGTGGGAGAAGAGATGATGGAATTGAATGCGGAAGAGAGTGGTATTTATAGAGTAGTGGAGGTGGACGATCTTATTGTATAAATACGTCACCAATAATAAATACATCGAGGAAATTAAAAGCACAGAAACATAAATAAACATAGACTCGGTCAAACTGCCAACTGGCTTTGGATATTCTAGATGAATAAGCATTTTGCCTATAAAAGAATAATTAAAATATTTGTAAATTAAGTAGAATATATTATAATATATAAACATGTTTCTACCTTGAAAAATATTCCACATTTTACTGAACGACACATATAAATTTTATGATTTCTCATTTCACGTACCTAATTTTATAATACTTAAATCATATAGTATATAAATATAAAGAATTCTGGATCATGATCAATATATTTCAAAAAATCTTCTCTTGGATCTGAACTCAATATAAATACATTAAGAATTTTTTTAAGATTATACTGATTTTAATTTTAAGTAATTTAGATTTTTTTTTAGATCATTCTATCATTTTTGAATGAAATTAATTGAATATTACGAAAGTTACGTATATGAAATTTGAAATCTCGAAATTTATATGCATGATTCAGTAAAATGACGAAACATATTTATCCACAGTGCCCACAACACTAACCTTTGACTCTCAAAAACATATAATTGATTAATTAGTAGATAAATAACATTATTTTTAGATTGCAATGTAAAGAAGGCTAATTAAAAATTGAATTTATTTTTTGACATACCTATCTTTATTATATTATATATATATATATATATATACTCATTTTCAATTTTTTTATTATTTAAGATTGATTGATTAATCGTTCACTTCTCTTTTTCTTAACAGCAATTTTGAGTTGGAAGATTTATGGATATGGACGTCGGATTTCAGCAGCTTTGATTGACAAATACAAGTCAAAGAATGGGTGTCGGCCAGATGAAGAGATGAATGGACACGTATCTTTTGATGATTGTGAATCAAGATTATCAGTTATTATCCGAATTAATAAATTAATTTTTATAATTAATTTTTTTAATGTTAATTTTGAAATAAATTGATAAGAATGTTGAGAACGTATATTTTATTTTTTTATCATCGTGAATGAATTGATATCAAATCAAAGATTTACATGATGACTAACTTATTTCAAACTTTTCAAAAGTAATTCCGTGTGTTAAAGGATGAGTGATGAAAAAATATTTTTTGATAGTCGCTTATATGATTTATCTTTTATGACAAGTCCAAAATAAATATAATTTTGAGGGATGTGAGCATGATGTTAAGAGCATATTTCCTAAAATAGAGACATATATCTATCAATTTGTAGATATCTAGTACTTGTATAACTTTTTCAGTTCATCTATATATATATCATTCAAAAAAAAAAAATACTAATTAGTAGGTTCTTCAATTTATTCAAAGGATTTAGTGAATAAAAATGGATAAGAGAATATTAAATTAGAAAAGAATTACCTCTGTCAATGAAAAATATATCAGAGCATTTATAATTATAAGATGAAAGAAATTTACAGATTATAATTTTTTAAAAAATTAATTGTCAGAGATTATAATCGCTAGTCCTAATTGCCCTTATAAATTTTAGTCTTCCAATCATTAATGTCGATCACGATCTTCGAGA
>JBBUKS010000060.1:4053724-4076270 GCA_038050645.1 Hedychium gardnerianum
CCGGGCGAGCACAGCCCCGGCTACCGTGATCGCTAGGAAGGGCAGAAAGGGAAACCGAAGTGCCAAGCGGCAGAGGAAATTTAGCAAAAGTATCAACAAGGAGGAGGTCAGTACCTTCTTCTGCGCTTTCGCAAGATCGGCGCCGGGTTGGATGATGTTGGAGCAGTAGACGATGCCTAAGGCAGCCAACAAACATAGGAGATTGAGGATGGCCGTCGTGACGCAGAGGACGAACCGGAACCAGTCGGGGTAGTCGGCCGGGTCGTGGAAGTTCACCAGAAGGCCGCCGGAGATTGCGAGGAGGGTGAGCGCCCAGTTGTAGGCCATCTTGCCCGCGCGCTTGAAGTCCTGCGTCTCGTCGGCGGGGGTGGGGAGGGGCGTTGCCTCGAGGGCGGGGGCGTTGTGTAGGGGATGACTACTGTCCGGTTCGGTGGGGATGTCCACTGGGTGCGATGGCGGAGGCGGTGGAGGGGGAACACTTTCTTCCATTGCGGGACCGGAGAAGTGTTCCGGTCGAACTCCATACTGCAGCGTCGGGCGACTTATATAGGGTCGTGAAATCGGCAAGGGAGGCACTTCAATTTGTTAGCTTCTGCAAGGACCACACATATGCTTAAACAACGAAGATTAAATAAGGACAAAGAATAATACCACATTAAAGATATCTTAGATAGAGCCATCAACACAATTAAAATTAAATAAGGAAAAAAAATAATACCATAATAAAGAAACAGAGCCATTTCTTGGGCGTCGTTGACGAAGGAGCCATTTCTTGGGCGTCGTTGACGAAGAAAAGATGAAATAGAGCCATTTCTTGGGCGTCGTTGACGAAGAAAAGATGAGGAATGACTAATGAGAAATGTACTATTAATGTTTAAGCGTATGTGGGTCCTTTGTTAGCTTCTGCAGGACCACAACCGCTTAAACAACAGCACACTTAAGAAATGATCACAATAACGAAAGTGTCATTTGACCCGTTTATTTTTTTTAGCATTATTATATATAAATTTTATTAAATATTATTTTTAATAAAATAAAATAATTAATAAATTAAATCAAGATACGGATTAAAATTAAATTGGGATCGAATAAATTTGATTTGATTAAATTATAATTGAATTAAATTAAATTAAATTTATTTATTTATTATTTATTTAATTATTAAAATATAATTTGAATTATTTTAAAATGAACCTCAATCTCCAAACTCTAATTCTTAATCCGTCCTGCTCGACAGCAATTAACTGGACTAGGTTGTGCACACGTCAACGTGTGTTTTATTCTTGCTTGTGATTAATTTAACTTCCCGTTGTCTTTATTCTTAAATATCCTCTTTATTCAAAGTCAGACAAATCTATCACTACTGGAAAACAAGATTTTAGAGACAACAAAATCCGTTATCATTTTTCTATCTCTAAACAAAATTTAAAACGAAATATTCAAAATATTCCATTTTTAATTTCAAAAATAATTAAAAAATTGATTATATGACATTTATTTCAAATACAAATTTTATCTTTACTTTTATTTTAAATTTATATTAAATATAATTTTAATCGGTTTATAAATTCGTTTATATCTCTATTTATAAATTCATATATAATTTTATGTCTAAATTTATCAATAAATTTATATTATAATCTATTTTCTAATATAATGCATTTTAAATAGATTAAATAATATTAAAAATAACTAATTTCTTAATAAAAAATTATATAATTAATATTAATATAAATAAATATTCACATCCAAATAATTTTTTAAATCACATGATAATTTAATCTTTACGTCATTTCTCACGATAATCACAAAGACTAAATCCTCCTAAGAGATTATTATCTTTTCGATCATCTCTTCTTTAATCTTCCTCTATTATAATTAATATTCTTTCCTCAACTTGACATCTTGCATCAATGTTAAAAATATTTAATTAATATATTTAATAAAGACATAATACATGCCATAAAGGTTTTATTAACAAAGAAATAAATATAGAAAATAAATTTCATGGGAAAAGATATATTTAAAAGATAAAAATAATAAACTTTACACAAACTAAAGATGTTCACCTACTTCAAGCATATGGTACATCATATAAGCTCTATAATGATGTGTACTTATAGAAAAATATACAAACCAAATTAATCATAGCTCATGTAGAAGATAATTATATTTACTAAGTATAATGGTATACACTCCACCATCCTCATCAAGAATTTTCATGTGTGCACAAGCACAACACCTCCAATTTCATTATAATCTAAAAATTATTGTGTTTCCAACAAGTAGCCAAGAAGTAAGTCCATATGACAATGTTGGGTTCTATTTTTACATTCTCAATGATCTTATTTGCCTCCTCTAACCCGCATGCCTCGGCAAAAAGGTGGACCGTGCACCCATATCTAAATTCTTTAACCATACTGACATAGTGCCTCTAGCCCTCCTTGATCAAAACAGAATCATCATCATCTCCAAATTTGTGACTCAAAATTTCAATCATCAATTATACTCTACTCTATTACAATCCTAGCGAAAGAAAAAAAAATTGACAAAGTATTTACCAAAAGTTTATCTCTGTTTCTCAAACTTTTGTACCCTCATCTCATACTTCCTCTGTTTCTCAAATATCTCAATCCTCACTTCATACTTCTACAGTTTCATAAGCTTTCAGATACTTATTACATAATTTCAAGTTCCAAATCAAAAGCATTCTAGCACACTAGAAGAGCATTATATAAAACAAATTATTTTATGGAATATTTGATGAAACTTCCTACTACTAAGTTATTTGTGATCACTTGTTACATAATGAAAGACTGGGATAATTGTCACTTCTTAAAAATAAGATATGGGAAACTTTTGTTGATGAAGACAAGCTACAAACAGTCGATACCAATAAATTGCATTTACCCAACTTTAAAACATGAAATGTATCAACATGAAGGAACCAAGGGATTTACCTTAAAGAGTATAAGAAGCACAACCCATAACAAACTGCCAGATGCCAAACACTTCCTGCCATTATCCAAGAGTATGGGATTAAGAAATCTGATTCATATAATGGACAAATTGTTCCCATAGAAGATCTTGATAGTTCGAAGAGGGGGTAGCAACAAATCGTTTGGTTTCGTTCCAAAGCAGTAATACTTTTAAATCACTCATTAGATGGAAGAACTGATCTCATAGACTATTTTGTTCCCGTCAACCTTCATACCGTCAAATTTCAAAAATAAAAACAAAACCTAAAATCTCATTTTTGGATAGTTTAAATCAATAGAAAATATAATGTTTTAGGGCACTAAAAACCCACCAATTGTGACATTATTTGCTTCAAAATCATCTGCAAAGTGGCGGAGGAGGCAAAGGAAAATGGGCTCCTAGAGATCGCAGGCGAGAATTCTTCAGCTTCCTCTTGGGATGGTCCCCTATGTCCGCAAAAGAGGAACTCCATGGCGTCCAGAGGGAGCTCTGGTAGATTGTCGTATACGTGGAAAAGAATGGTTGCCCATGTGAAGAGAAAGGGAATTGAGGGTGGATTTGAAGGAACATGATCGGGAAAAAGAAATTAGGGTTAATAAATTTGAGGGAAAAATGATTGTGGGCAAGGATGACATTTATATAAAAAAAATATCATTATAAATAATCTAATATATGTATTTTTAAATTTATATTTTTAATAAATATCAATAATCATATTGTATAAAAAAATATCCCCATGAAAATATCATAATAATAATGATTTATAAATCATCTCTAATTTATATAAATTTGAAACTGATTTATTTCTCTCTCAAATTTTTATTAAATTTTAAATAGATATTTTAATAAAAATTATACAGTTTTAAATTATGTTTATAATATATATTTATTTTTGTTTAAAATAATTTATTTATAATTTCGTCTCAAATTCATTTTAACTTTTTTCTTAATATTTTTTGTACATTATATTTTATTAAAGTAAAATAGATTAATATTTTCATAGTCAATTCATATTTGATTTATCTAAATTTGAAACAAATTTTAATTTCATTTTAAATTTTTACAAAATTTTAAACGGATATTTTTGACAAAAATCATATCATCTCAAAATCCATTTGTAATCTATATTTATTTTTATTTAAAAAAACTTATTTATAATTTCGTCTCAAATTCATTTTAATTTCAGTCTCAAATTTCTTTTTGTATATTATATTTTATTAAAATAAAAAAGATTAATATTTCCTTAGATAATCCGTCTCTAATTTATCTAAATATGAAATAAATTTTAATTTCGTCTTAAATTTTTATTAAAATTTTTTAAAAAAAATTATAAAAATCATACCGCCTCAAATTCTATTTAAAATCTGATATTTACTTTTATTTATAAAAAATTAATCTGTTTTAAATTCCGTCTTAAATTTTGATTCAAAATATGAAAACAGATTAATGATCTCATGATTTATAAAAATTTAAAATAAACTATTTTCTTATAGCGGATTGAACAAAAAGAACTTATTCCTAAGAGAATAAATCCCAAAAAATTCCAATATCAACTCAGTTAATAGATCGAATAATTAATCAGATCGGATAATCCAGTCTCATGAAAATTTCCCACCGGCCACCAGGGTAACCAAATGATTAATCAGGTCGGATAACGTCGGACCTAGTGTGACCGACTCGACCCCACGGAAGTTTCTCACTGACCATCAGGATAAATCGGGAAACGCTAATGGAGGTCGATCCAAATAATCAGTATTATAAGGTCTGCTTCTCATTAGAAGGAAAATTCCTTGTAATACATTGTAGTTGAGATTCAAATTTTAGACCCTTTCATTATTCATTGAAGGTTTTAACTATCGTACTATTGACACGGGTCCCAGTTAATAGATCGAGTAGGTTGGTTAGGTCGATTAATTTGATCAAGTCAAAAATATCAATCAAGTCAAATACTTCAATCGTGCTAGGTGATTTAGATGATATAAGTAGGTTAGTTTAGTCTTATTTATTTGATTAGTTTATCAATTTAGTGAGCCAATCACTCTATTTGAGCAGGTACGTAACTGATTAGGCGAGTCAATCTATTTGAATTGTTCAACCAAGGTACGTAACTCATTCCATTAAGTCGACTAGCTACCTCGACTCAATTTAGAGACACAAATTTTTTTCCCCTCCGTTACCAAAATAGAAAATTATTATTTTTAGAATTTATTTATTTGGGAGGACGAAAATACAAATTATAAAGAGATTTTCACTTATTTCTGTTTACTTAATAAAAAAGAATGATTTAATTTTCTTTCTTTTGGTTAGTAAATCTATTCACAGATATTTTTTGAAAATTTTTAATTCATCTAAATCGGGTGAAAATCAATTTACTTCCTCTCAACGTGTCAATTCCTATGTGTCAACCCACCTCGTGATCAGGCTCAGTATGATAATTTAATTATCGATGAAATTTTTTTATAAAATTAAATCGATCGTTCTAAATTTAATATTATTTATTTTGATTAATCATTTATTTTTTAATACGATAATTTATGACGACCTCATCCATCGTAGTCAACGGCTCTAGTGGCCCGTGCGGTCGCCTAGTGCAACCGCTGTTGACCTATGGTACCGCCTGTACAAAGTTGCCATGGGTATTCTTTTTTATTTTTTTTCTCTTTTTTTTCCGTTCCCTCGAAATTTTTGTTTTTTTTCTCTCACCTTTCCAAAAGAATTTTTTCTACTATCCCGTTCCATCTTTTAAACAAATCCTAAATATAAAATTTAAATAACATAAAATTAATATTGTCTAACATAAATTCTGGTAATTTATCACAAACGTGTAGGCGAAAAGAGTTTTTATTTATTTTGCATATATGATTTTGGAAATGTATATATAACATGATTTTATTAGATTCATTTTTCATTTTACCCTTATCTATTTTCTTTTTTTATTATTCATCCGAAAAAAACTTCAAACTATTTTTTATTGTATTATTGATTTCTAAAAATCAATAACACGATATTATTAATTTTTAAAAATCAACTACTAATTTTTAAAAATCAATAATATAATATTATTATTTTATGAGAGGCAGTAACACAATTGATTTTCAAAAATTAATAATTTAATTAATTTTTAAAAATCAATAACGTCATATTATTGATTTTCTAAAATCAACCACACAATAAAAAATAATAATTCAAACAAAAAAAATCGGATGAACAGTAGAAGGGAGAAAAATAAAAAAAAAATGAACCAACAAAATTAAGGTGTTTAGACATTCACATACGCAAAATAGGTAAAAACACGTTTCGGTAAATTACCGTAAATTCTTTATCAATTAATGGTAAATTCCCTAATGTAATCAATTAATCATCTTTCAAAAAAAAAGAAAAAAAAAGAAAAAAAGGTAAAAAGAAAAAAGGAAAAAAAGAAAAGACATTACACTTTTGGCAAATCAGTCCTTTTTGGTAAACCCGGCTAAATCCTTCGGTTCCTTCCAGCTGTCCCCACCTTCCCTCCGGCGAGCGACAGCGTGCGCCATTTTTGGGTAAATCAAATCCAGGTAAGAATAATAATCACGTCGCATCATTATGAATAAAAATAATAGCATGCGCTGGAAGCCAAACGCTGCTGGAAACAGCGGGATTGACTCGCAGCTCCTCGCGCCACTCCCACACTCGCTTAAATTTACACTTCCAGCCCTCTTTTCTCACAATCTCGCTCAGCGGACCGGCGCAGGAGCAGCCGGGGAGACCGATCGCAGGGCGACAGCGAGGGTCCGGATCATGGGAGCCTGCGCCACGAAGCCCAGGACGGAAGCGGACGCCTCGCCGCCGCCGGATCCGCCCGCGGAGGACGGCGTCGGGGAACAAGGAGCCGACCTAGGATCGGCGCCCGACGAGAGTCGCCGGAAATCGCTCGGCGACTTGTTCAAGGTGCGGTACAGTTGTTACTCTGTCAGAACCTCCCCTTTTTGGCCGAAAGGCAGGGGAAAAAGCTGGATTCATTTTTTTTCCTTTGGATCGCCATTTCTGCGCATTAATTGGGGAGGAAAAGTGGTTGATTTGAGCATAAACATCGATCCCTTTGCTTTTTGGAATTTAAGGCTCATTGTTTTCATCCCAACGCCACTGGTTGGTAAATAGCTCCACTGGCATGGCCAAACAAAAGACAAAATGCATATCATTTGGATGTCAGTGATTGCATTGCGAATTATTGGTTCGCTCTCTGCATTTGGAAACAATAGTATGATCTGAAAGTATGCTAATTATTGTACGATCTAGATCGAGGAACATGCTTCTTTATCTTACCCTTCTTTCAGTTTGATCGATATAAATCTTCTCTCTCTTTTTATCTTTATTTTTTGTACTAGTTACTCAATTTTCTGGGTTTTCTGCTTCCCTTCTAACCAAAGAAGCAATGGAACTCGCGAAGAACATCTCCTTCGACCATTCTACAAATGATCAGCATTGTTCTTGATGGTGTACTATTTCATACCCCTCACGTTGTCAATTCAAACAGAAAAAAGAAGTAATTTGCATTTTGTGTTTATAAGATCCTTAAGTTCAGGTTGTTCAATATCTGGAACTTTCATCACATATTGGCAGAATACGACAACCTGATTCAGTGCTGAAAATAATAAGGTGATTCTTCATAATTGGCTTAGGTCATTTGCACAGAATTTATAGAGTTTGCATAGTTGCCTTGAGTTATACTATAAAGTGTAAGTAAAAAATATAAATGTTCACCATATTACATGTCATTATAAACATTCATAGATTCACAAAAGTTTACTACAGAGCAAATGAGTATACCAAGGTCTACTTTTCTCTCTAGTGCTACTTAACTCATCAATAATGTAGTATTCTTGTGAACTTTCAATTGTATAATGTGTACATTACCAATGTTCTCTCCTTTTCAGTCTTTTGCAAGTTTAAAGGGCCTAAAAATACTCTTGAAGGCCTCTAGTTATTATTTTTTTTTTACCTTTGTTGCTCAAGGTCTCATGAAGGAAATACTTTGCTCTCATCACGAAAATCAATTTTGGGACAATGCAATGTGCTATTTGTTTTAGTTGTGTTTATCACTCCAGGTTGTCCTCTAAACTTTAACTGAGACAATACAATTGATTGCCGGTGTTTCTTATTTGTTTTTAGTTATAAAGATCTATCATACTCAAAATCCGGCACATGCACACATGCTTAACAAAAAAGATCATGATTCCCACTTTTGATTACTTTGATGTTTCTTTGTATCTCAAAACTTGTTTGTATTACTTTAACATTAACTCACCAACTGTTCTTGTTATTGCTATTCTTCTTCACCTAGAACTTTAAATCTAAATGCTGCATACTGGCTAACAAACTTCTACAGGTCTTCTATTCTCTTGTTGGTCAAAGTAAAAGATCAATGTATCCATAATGGGATTTGAGATATCTTACTGCTAACGATATAAATATAAACTAATCCTTTCCCTAATAGCTCGAGTCTTTGGGACAAGTGTTTAGCCAATCAACTCTAATAGTGCGATTACAAGTGTGACTCGTAGAAAAGTTTAACTATCTTGTTAAACTTGATTCCTCCATCTATTTGTAAAGGCGTGATATAATTTTGATCTAAGTTTCAGTTTTCTTGTTAGTTCCATTATTGGTCAGACTTTGTCATTTCAATCATAACTGTTAACTAGTAACGTACTTGCAGGATGAAATGTTCAATATGGTTACCGAACAAAGTTCTTATAACCTCATTGAAATATATATTGATTGTATTTTTTTTCCTCTATAGAATGAAGAGACGATCAGATCCTCTGTGACTAAGACTGATACTAGTGTTGCATTGGAGACTGCCTTACCAGAACCTATGGTAGCAAAAGAAGTGGTCGAGTCGAGAACAATCGACAAAATTGTAATACAGGAGACAGAAGTATCTACTAAGGTACATAATCTGGAAATGACCGAAACGGAAAAGAAAGAAACAGAAGAACGCCCTACTAAGATTATTCCCGAAACAAACACAGAAGAACCACGCGAATCTGAAGAACACCATGTTGTGGTATCTAAACCTGAGAAGAAGGAAGTTGAGCTGCATGAACCAGAACGGCTTGAAATGAAGGAAGCTGAGCCGCATGAAGCAGGAGAACAGCCTGTTGACATATCTAAAGCTGGAGTGAAGGAAGAAAATCCACATGAAACCGAAGAGCAACCTAATGAGACATCTATGCCCGAACAGAAGGAAGCAGAACCGCATGAAACAGACAAGCAATCTACTGAATTATCTAAATCTGTAATCCTGGAGGCAGAAGATGAAAAGGAAGAACATCTTAATGAAGTATCTAAAGTTGGCACCAAGGAAGCAATACCACATGGAACAGAAGAACAATCCACTGAGGTATCTAAAGCCGGAAAGGATGAAGCTGAGTCGCATAACACAAAAGAAGCTACTGAGGTATCTAAACCAGAAACTGAGGCAGAAACACATGAAAAGGAAGAACAACCTAATGAAGTATCTAAAGTTGACATGAAGGAAGCAATACCACATGAAATAGAAGAACGATCCATTGAGGTATCTATTGCCGGAATGAGCAAAGCTGAACCACATAACACAGAAGAACAACCTACTGAGGTATCTAAACAAGAAACTGAGGTGGAACCAGATGAAAAGGAAGAACAGCCTAATGAAGTATCTAAAGTTGACATGAAGGAAGCAATACCACATGAAATAGAAGAACAATCCATGGAGGCATCTAGTGCTGGAATGAGCGAAGCTGAACCACATAACACAGAAGAACAAAATACTGAGGTATATAAACCAGAAACTAAGGAAGCAGAGCCACATGAAACCGAAGAAGAGAATATAGAGCTTGCTGATGCTGAAACAAAGTCAGCAGAACTAAGTACAAATGAAGAACCCACTGATATAGATAAAGAACCTACTGAGGGATCTAAAGCTGAAATGAAACAAACAGAAGAACAACCTACTGAAGTATACAACGTGGAAAGAAAGGAAGCAGAACCTCGCGAAATTGAAGAACCTTCGACTGAGCTATCTAAACCTGAAATGAACGCAGCAGAGCAACTTGAAATAGAGAACCAATCTACTAAACCTGAGACTACTGAAGCTACTATAAGTGTTACGCCACTTGAGACCTCTGTTCCTTCTGCATCAACAAATTGTGATTCATACGCATCCAATGTGGAACCATTGGACTTGGAAGCGAAACCTGAGATGATGGAACCCATTTCCACACAAGGAGATAACACGGTCCAGGAGAAAATAGGTGTCTGATTCCATTCTTTCTCATTTCGCAAAGTATTTGTTGAGTGCATGGTTCTGCAATGTGTCTAGCTTCTGCATTTAATTATCTGCATTCGTTGTCACCCTTTTGGCTTTCATGATTTGCATCTTGATTTCACTGTAAAGTAGCATAGACAAGGCAACAAAATCGGCTTTGCATTTGTAAACTTACAGTTCTATTCTCATATATTGTTTCGGTAGAATGTCTAAATATAAACTTTGAACTTTTTCACATGTTCTTGTTTGAGGAGAATCTAGCTGGTGCACAACTCTTAACGAATCCAATTAAACCGGTGTGGTTCGACAGGTATTAGTGAACTAGTGCCTTATCAACCATCATGATTTGGTTAATCTAAACTAAACCATCCAAAGGCTTAGATTGAACGGATGAAACTCAACAGTCACAGCCAAGTTGAGGAAATTTGTTGGATCCGATGATTGACCGGTCGAATTAAACTATTAATCTGGTCATTAAAACGATGGAAGACTTGATCAATCTCCTTGTCTAAATATAGCTAATAACACCATGACTAGATCTACATACTCTCCTAGTTTTCCTCTTTAACGCCCCTGTTTTGTTCTCTCTTCCTTTCTTTCTTTTTGTTTTTTTTTTGTCTGAATTATTTTTTTGCGGTCTGAATTGTTCTTTCTTGTCCTCTTTCTCTTCTCATCACCTTTGCCCTGTGTAACCAAAAAAAAAACACTCGTACCTTCTCTTCAATGGCGAGCAACCACCCTCATCTCCCTAAAAAATCCAGCAGCTTCGTCTCCGTCCGCGGCGAGAAGCACCGAGAGATCGACCGCAACCTCTCCTTGGGCGCCATCAAGCTGCAAGAATGCGACGAGAAGAAGGAGAGGAGCAGCGACGACATAATTCAAGAGGGAGAGGAAGAAGACAACCAAACAGAGGAAGCCAATGCGGAGGAGGTCGATGCCAGCCCCACCGCCATCTCCGCCGACGTTGATAACTTCATCGCCCTCCTTCCCTCCGTCGAAGCCGGCGGCGAGCCTCCCAGCATCCCTGAATCCTCCGTCGAGAAGTTTGTGGAGCTGGTGGAGAAGGAGATAGCGAGGTGTGAGGCTGGCGAGGCGAAGCTGGAGGAGGAAGGGACGTCGGCTCTTTTTGATGCGGTGGAGAGGATATTCAAGCTGACGACGGCGGTGGCGAGGTTCTCGTCTGATCCAGGGTACCAGCAGGCCATGAACCGCACCGGCGGCGTGCTCCACCAGGCGATGTGCTTCATCGAAGGAGAGCTCTACGCTCTGCTCCATGATCCCTGCGCCAATAAGGTAGATTCTGATACCGGGGAGTTGCCTCCGCCGTTTCCGGAGGAGAAGGTGGCGAAGCTGCAGGCGGTGGCGAGCATCATGATCGGCGTGGGGTACTCGATCGAGTGCTGCCAGGTGTTCGCGGTGGCGCGGCGGAACGCCTTCGAGGCGGCGCTGGGCTTCGAGAAGGTGAGCATCGAGGACGTGACGAAGATGGCGTGGGAGGCGCTCGAGGGCGAGGTGGCGTCGTGGACCAAGGCCTTCAAGCACGCCACCACGCTCGCGTTCCCCGCCGAGCACGCCATCTGCAAGGCCGTCTTCGCCGGTCACCATCACGTCTCCGACCGCCTGTTCCGCGCCTTCATGCGCAGCGCCGTCCTCCAGCTGCTCAGCTTCGCGGAGGCCGTCTCCATGACCAAACGCTCCGCCGAAAAGCTCTTCAAGGTGCTCGACATCTACGAGGCGCTGCGCGACGCATCGCCGGGCATTGATGCTCTGCTCCCCGATCCGCCGGAAGCAGACCAAGGCGATGATTCCGATTCCTGCTCCGAGTTCATCTCCAACACCAAGGCGGAGATGGCCGTGGCGAAATGCCGGTTGGGCGAGGCAGCCGTGGCCATGTTCTGCGATCTGGAGAGCAGCATCAAGTCGGATAACGGCAAGACGCCGCTGCCGGGCGGCGCCGTGCACCCACTCGCCCGCCACGTGATGGACTACCTCAAGAACGCCGACGAGTACCGTGGCACGCTGGAGCAAGTATTCATAGAGCACAAGCATTCCGACGACGACGACGACGACGAAGAGAGCGGCGGCGGCAACGCCGAGAACCACAATCCATTCGCGGCGCAGCTGGCGGAGACCATGAACCTGCTGGACTCAAACTTGGAGGCAAAGTCACGGCTCTACAAAGACCCGGCGCTCTGCAACATCTTCTTGATGAACAACGGGCGGTACGTGGCGAAGAAGGTGAAAGAGTCGCCGGAGATCCACCAGCTGTTAGGGGAGACGTGGTACCGGCGGCGATCGACGGACCTGCGGCAGTACCACAAGAACTACCAGCGAGAGACGTGGTCGCGCGTGCTGGCGTGCCTGCGGGACGAGGGGCTGACGACGCACGGCAAGAGCGGGGTGGCGAAGCCGGCACTGAAGGAGCGGTTCAAGAGCTTCAACGCCATGATCGACGAGATCCACAAGACGCAGAGCACGTGGGTGGTGAACGACGGGCAGCTGCAGTCGGAGCTCCGGGTGTCGGTGTCGGCGGTGGTGGTGCCCGCCTACCGCTCCTTCCTCGGCCGCTTCGCGCAGCACTTCTACCCCGGAAGGCAAACGGAGAAGTACGTCAAATTCGCGCCGGAAGACATCGAGAACATGATCGATGAGCTTTTCGAGGGCAATCCCTCGACTGCAGCTGCGGCCAGCAAGCGGTGGCTGTGAGAGAGATCGCCGGCGCCGGATCCTGACTGGAGACAAGAAGAGATGTAGATTTATATTGGCAATTCATCGAGTAATCTCTACACTAATATTAATTTTGTTATCGGATTGATTAATAAAATATTGCATGATTTTTGTACAGATTTTTAAAATCTATCACAACTTCTAAGAAATCTATAATGATTCAATGGATCATAAATATTCAACTCACCGATGAGCGACCCTTGGCCGAACATCTTGCCGGCGACCGGCGACGTCCCTACCGTGGGCGACCGAACGAGTCGAAGGTATCCCTTTGGCAATATTATTTCTCTGGAAAGGATGAAACAAGTTGGGAGAACAACAACCATTAATAAAATTCTCAATCAACCAAATGAATCCAACAGAAAGCACAGCATCTTTGAATGAATCTCATAAGAATAGAAACCATTTACTAATCCATCACGGATTATGTAGCAAATTCAGAAGTAGCTGAGCCTACAACAAAGATTTGCACATATTAACCGAAACAAGATCGGTTGGAATATATAGTTTGTGAAGAGTTTTCTTGGTACAAACATAGCCGGTCAGGACCGGCACAAAATCAAGAAAAAGCCTCAAGCGCAAGGAGTACAAGTCATAAGCAGCTTGGGTGACTAGTCTGCTCTGGATTGACCAGCACGAGAGGAAAGAATGATGCCGACAATGAGGCCGTAGAGTGCCAGTGCTTCGGCGAAAATAAGAATAAGAATCATGCCGACGAACAACTTTGGCTGCTGTGCATTAGCCCTGAAATTGACACACAGAGTTACAATAAAACTGTTATTGCTGCAAATTACAGAATGAAAAATCAATTTCATGATGCTACAAAGGCAGTAAGGTTACTAGTTTCTTTGCGACAGTAACAAAATGTTAGCATGCATGTTTGATAAATGGTGACGAAAACTAAGATTCTTTAAGCTCAAAATGTTGGAAAAATCTTGTCAACATCCTCCAAAGTTCAGAAAACATAGAGCAAGTTTCCAAGACATGCCTCCAGTTTGGATCACACTACCCTTAACATAGTTTTGATTTCCGAAGGATCGGCCATTTCTGGGCTTCGACTGTTGTCCAAAATTATTTTCTAAGTTTTGCAATTGCTGATAAATTCATTTCTCATCTTCTATGAGATATTTATATAGCTGAAGCATTTTCATATGGTATTCACACGTGTCAACTCCAATTAGATGGGAAAAACACAGAGTTTGCTAATGAAGAATTTATTTAAACATATATTCGATGCGTCATTTCTACATTATCTCAAACAACTAGCTAAGCATCTAGTGATGTTTAGAATTATTATGATATATATACCTCATTTCATAGAAATGCCCATATCTTGATGCATAGTTTTCTCAACAAAGTTGAATTTAACACAAGAAACTCTATTTCACAATTTTGTAGCAACCAACTATCTCGATATTTTTTTTTCTGGAATTAGGATAAATTTTCATTACCATAAACACATTAATATTCACTAAATATAATTAGAAGATAATTACAAGTACTATGTTACTGATTACTCCATTAAATTATAAAATTATGCTACACATTTTCTTCTCAATAAGGTTATTGTTGTGGAAGCCCAGCACTTTAAGTTCGTTCCTTCACAACTTGGTGCTACATGAATCATTATCGGAGCTAAAGTATGATGGTTCGATCTCAATACTAGTTAGCCCATCCCATATATCACATTGTCTTTCATCTCCTCCACGCCCATTAATTGCTCCATGAAGCTAGTGTCTACTAGTTGTGCTCTATCGCCTAGTTGCACGCCCTTACCTCACACTTTTCCTTTCCATACTGCATCCTCCATCTTCCACCCTCTTTGACCTCCAATCCCCTTTCAAAGTCGATAGGTCTTTCTCCCATTGCAGCAGTCCATGATCAGAGGAGAAGGAAAAAAAATTAAGCTCCGAACTACCAACACGAATCCCTCATGTCAATCTCTGTTTCACCGCTCTTCACTGCAACACCCGTTGCACCCTTCTTCAAGTTCAGTCCTCCACAACTCAGTGCTGCATCATTATGTATTACCAATAGCACCAAGATACGATTAGGTTCAAGAATTTTGGTCGACAGCAGAGAAAGACTGATCTTAACCCCATTAATGATGTTATACAAAAGGAAACAAAATAAATTTAAGAGGAAGATCAGTTGCTACGATAAGATGTAAGATAAATGTGTAGAAAAGAATGAACCAAATAATGGAGAGGGAAATGAAGGGAAAAAAATAATAATATGCAATTCCCTAGATCAAATTACAATCAGGAGAAAGTGACTGCATCTTAAGATAAACCTATACAAACATCTATATACTCACCATTAGACATAAATGACCAAATGAACTGGTATATGATGAACAAACTTAGAACCACCGAGAAAGTCCAAAGTATTTAATGTTTCCATGAACTATGTTCCAACTTCACATGGTGAGTCATACAAGATCTAATTGAGAAGAAAAGCTAAATGCACCATTAAAGATGCAGCAATTAATAATCAAGATTCCAGATGTGTAGATATTAAATCGATAAAGCTAGAATAATAGAAGCGATATGATGTCATTTAAAGCCCAAAACATCACACGTTCAAACACAGAAGCAAAAAAATTCCATATAATCTTCAATTGACAAGGAGAAAGATGCATCAACAAAATAAGTTTTGTGAAAACATCAAAAAGTATAGCATAAAGATATAATGGCCTAAAATGAACTACCATGGCAGATTATTGAAGTCATCTTCTCATCAGAAACAACCAGAATCATGCCTCAGAATGTGAAACCGGCACAATCACTCTAATTTAAGGAAGTATCAAGCTTAGATGAACGCGTTTAAATTCATATCTAAATGCCAAACTATAACAGAATACGTAAAGTAAAACAGATCCGAAGAAAAATACCGGACACCAGCATCGCCGACGATCCCGATCGCCATGCCTGCGGACAAACCGGCAAGACCGCAAGCGAGCCCGGAAGAGAGATGCGCGTAACCGTCGAAGAGGTAGTACGACTTTGCCTTGGGGTTGATCCCGGTGCTAATGATCACTGCAATAATCAACCCATAGATCCCGAGCACTCCTGCCATGACCACGGGCACGATCGACTTCATAACCAGTTCTGGCCGCATCACACCCATGGACGCCACGCCGACGCCGCTCTTCGCCGTCCCGTACGCCGCTCCCATGCCTAAAAATGGATGGACAATGCATCATCATGAGGAAATAGCGAAAACATAATCAGAACGTAACAGCGAAGATTGAGCGATCATGGGATCACAGGAGAAAACGAGGGCGGCTGCGGCGCCGAGGAAACCGAAGAATGGAGCTGTCTCGTCGCCGCTGAAGGAAGACATGATTCCGCCTGAAAGAAGAAGGAAACCCTACGAATCCTGCAAAAGCCTAAACCTTCCGCGTTACCGATGGAGAAGAAATGGGGTCGTCGCCTCGTCGGAGAATGTAAGGTCAGAGTCTCAATATGCCCTCGGCTCTCGTATTTATTACGTATGCAGTGTGAAGGAATAAGTGACGGGGTGAAGGGCATTAATGTCATCCCATGACATCTCAATAATTATCTAAAATCCTGACAAAATAATATTTACTTTTAATGTTTTTATTATTATTTTAGAACAATTAATAATATCATTATATTCATAAAAATTTAATTTTCAACCTAAATGGGTTGTTAAAGTCAATTTTTTAATTAATGATTGAGCAAAGGCGCGCTAAAAATTAAAATTTTACTTTTAATTTTAGATTTTAAAGAACAATATTATTATAATATTATATTTTAAAAATTAATACTACAGTAATATTAATTTTCAAAATATAACAACATCATAATGATTTATTTTTATTTTAAGATCCATACAGTAGTATTGATTTTTTTGAAATATAATACTAAAATGATGTTTAAAATTTAATATTATAATATTATTATTTTTTGAATGCAACATTGCACTAATTAATTAAAAATAAAAAATAAAAAAATAATATATCTTTTAAATTTTTTTTGAAAGTTCTTTAAAAATTCAACAGATTTTTGTCAATTATTATTTTTAAAATTTAATTTAAATTTTAACATTTTAAATAGAAGAAAATTGAGGAAAGTGACCAAAACTACAAGACACCGAGATAGATGACTATATATGGGACGACCATATTATACATATGCCTTTGCTATTTCAGAACGAAGAAAAGATAGAGAACAAATCGGCGTAGAAGAAAAAAGAATAGTGTAAAGGAAGGGATTGATCTTCTCCTTCCAAGCTCCTGGCTTCAGATCGTCCATGAAGCAGATCTCTTCACCGGAGGCTTCATGGCCTTGTCTTCCTCCAGAGAGATCATGCCGAGATGAGAAGGGTCTTCGAGCATCATTTTCGCTACCAAGTAGCCCGCGATGGACCATGTCTGGAACTTCCTCGCTTGTTTGCCGACGTAACGGCCTATCTTGCCGTCGTAGTACTCCGGCCAGCCGTCCTTGGACAGCCGGCTTTCTGCGAGATCGATCGCTCGTCGGGCAATATGGGGACGGCCGGTTTTGATGCATGCGGCAGTGAAGTGCCAGAGGAGCACTGCGACGAACATCAGCAAACTTCTATGAGAAGTGCAATCGAATTGGATTCAATCTGCAAATCGACGAGAGGGAAGATCACTCACCGGGCCAACTTCCTCCATTGTGGTAGCTCCATCTGGTGTTTTTAGGGTCGCACCCGGTCACAATCCGCCATTCGTGACCCTCCAAAGCAGGGTACGCAATCTTCAGCGGCATCTCGCCGACGAGCTCCTCCCATCTTTCTTCCAGCAGGTCCATGATCGCCGCCGACTGCTCCGGAGTCGCAAGCGAAGACAGAATGGCAATGCAGTTGCCGAGGGCAAACCATCTGAAGTCCATTCTCGCCGGGCTCACATTCCCGATGAAGTAACCGCCGCGGTTCGGCATGAAGTCGAAGATCCAATCGGGGATGGAGTCCGGAATGACGTTGAACTTGTTCACCGCCGTGTGAGAGTACTCCTCTGTTTTGTATCTGTAAATGACGTTGAGCTGCTGGAAATCAAGCCAGAAGTAGTTCCTCATGTGGTAGCTCAGGGCGTGCAGGCGTTTGACTATTCTCTCTATGAATTCCTTCCCTTCGGCGTCTTGTTTGAGCATCGATAGAGCGCATCTCAATGACATGAAGAACAGAGCTTGGATTTCGATAGGGTAGCCATAAACTCCCTGCGAGATCGGTTTTGTCAATGGAGCGCGGCAGTAAAGTGAAGCAGAATCAAAGGTTTAACCTACCATTCTTCGATCGATCATGGAGCATCCGTCTGCGCAGAGCAAGGTCGGGAATGTTTCGAAGCCTTCGGACAA
Organism: Hedychium gardnerianum; assembly: GCA_038050645.1. Classification (NCBI taxonomy): domain Eukaryota; kingdom Viridiplantae; phylum Streptophyta; class Magnoliopsida; order Zingiberales; family Zingiberaceae; genus Hedychium; species Hedychium gardnerianum. The sequence goes on from JBBUKS010000060.1 coordinate 4,072,055, forward strand.
ACACAAGGCTAGTATGAGCCTCATCCCTCTCTGGCACTCCGGTGATTCTGCCAGAGTCATGTCGCCGGTGGCTTTTGTGTACGCCCGGAGAAGAATGATCCACCAGAAACCGGAGTCCACAGGCGCAACCCTTCCGATTGCGCTCTCGCCGAAATCTGCCGTCAAATTGTCGTTCTTCCTTATGGGATCGTGGCGAACTTTGAAGCTCGCAGGCATCACACCTTCCCCGAGCTTGAATCGATCGATCCTCTTCTCCCACCCTTGGAGGTGGAGAGTCTTCAGGAGGAAATTCTTCACTATGTCGTGCTCTCCGTTCATTAGGAAAGCCATGGCACTCGGCACAAAATCACGAACGAAAACCTGCGTTTAAGAGGGGAAAGGAGATTGATTTTGATATGGATCCCCAAATTAAGCGATTAAAAAACAAATTTTCACGATGGAAGAGGTGAAGTCGGAGATTTAGGGATCGAAAAAAGATAGGTTTGATCTTCCCTTATCCATTGTGATATGGAAACCCTAGCAATAGTCTGTTACCTGATCATAATTGAGGACCTCTTCCGATGCGTGATCCAGAGCGGCGATGGTGCCCACCGGCTGGCCGCGGAAGAGCACGATTGACTTCCGGAGCGCGTCCCAAGCCTCCGCGATCATCGGGTGCGGCTCGAACGAGTAGTGCCCCGACGAGACCGGCGAGTCCAGCATAGATCTCAGGCCTCCGAGGGAGAAAATGCTCTCGACGCTGTCGACCTGCCGGAGACTCCCCCCGGCCAAGCGCTCGCTGAGCGATCGCTCGTCGAACGACCTCTTCCGCTCGATCTTGATCCGCGGCCGATCGGGAAGCCGCGCCAGGTCGAGGTCGTCTGCCTCCGTGATCGAGGCCCGCGAGTCAACCTTGCGCAGTCCCCCGTTCTCCACTACTTCCACCATTCGCGAGGGAGGCATCGGCGACGATCTGCATCAATCCGCCGCATCAAGCTCCACATCCAAAAGAAAAAATCACAAATTTTCACAAGAAAACTGGAAAAAAAGGGGTCAAATTTCTTCATCAACACAGCCCAAATCTCACAACCCGTCGATCTGAATCATAGTAGTCATAAAATCGCACAAAAAAACGCCGACGAAAATAAATCCGCGAGAAGAAAGAGGAGAATCAAACCTAGAAGATGCAGAGCAAGGACGAAGAAGGGTCGAATGATCTTGAGAGAGGAAAGAAGGGGATCAAAGAGAAGAGGGAGCAATTTATAGGGAAGGTAAGGAAGTAAAGGAAAAGTGGAAGAGAAAAAAAGGAGGGAATGAAATCGCTTCTTCCAATTCTGCTGTTCTAAATGCGACTGGCCATAGCCGGTAAAAGGAACGCGGTCTGCATTGACTCCAGATGACTCGCCGGCTACTCCCGGTTTCTCATCCGGATTAGTGCTAATAAAATCGCGATTTCCTGGGTAATTGTCGACTTTGCGCGGTTCGGGGCGCACTTAACGGGTTGCGGGGCCCACCGAATCCGATCCGGATTTGGATCCTGTCTCTTTTGCCTTATTGATCAAGTGGATAATTGGAAATTGCAAAATTAGGATTAATTGATTTTGGTAAGATTAGTTGAAATTTCAATTATTATAAAGATTATCCACTACCAATAAACTTTGTCAATTCAAAGTAATGAAAAAGCTATTTTTATATTCTATTTCAGATCATTGTCAATAAGGAAAGGTTTGTGTTTATCTTTCTAGAAATATGTTTTTTGACAATTTTTCCTAGTTTTTATTCATTAAATTACGTTTGTAATATCTTTAAAAAAATAGAAAAATTTAGTTTCGTGCGAATTAAATAAATTTATTTGGTAAAAATTAAAATACCACCTTTATTTTTATTATCTTAAAATAATATTAAAAAGAAATCTCATTATATTTTTCATTTATATCTACTATAATATTTAAATATATTTGAGTAAAATTAAGTTATAACGATTTTGATTAAATTTAAATAATTTTAATAAAATTGATAAAGAGTATTTTCATATAATAAAATTAATAAATTTTGATTAGATTAAAATAATTTATTTTACATTATAATAATAATTAGGATAAGGTTATTTTTGAACTAAAAAATAGAATAAAATACTTTTAAAAAAATGATATATATCCTTTTCACTCTAAAAAAATAAAAGATGACTTTTTTTCCCCAACTTTAGACTTTATCCAAAATAGATAAGATAAATAAAAGAAAATGAAAGAAAGAATGAAGATGCACAAAGTGTGGACATGAGCCTCAACACAATCATGAGCTTTGTCAAAAGTCAATATCTAAAGTTGACCTAATCAACACAAAAAGTCCAAGTTGGCAACAACATCAAAATGTGGCAATTGTTATTAAAAAAAACATATTTAATAAATTGACCAAGACCAACTAGTCCATTCACTTTCTCATAATCTACTTAACTATTTATCTCAATTGAGCTACACAAATATACATAGCAAAAATATTTTTAAAATAAAAAAAATAAGAAAAATGGATATTTTTTTTTTCAAAATTAAATGAAAACTAAAAAAACAAATATAATGGCACTTTAACAAGCCAATCCCACCAAGATCATGATGTTTACCATTTCTTCTTAAAGTTAGAAAGAATTGAGATGTTTCCTTCAAGTTTTGACCGAATACATAAAGAGAGAGGGAGATGCAGATTGTTCAACAAGGCATCCGATTTTGACTTCCATCCAAGTAAACAAACGTGAAACATGCAACAACAAGTGCATGAAATGAGCAATTACTTACCAAGACTTTTCCAACTTCTTTTATATATATAATTTTAAAGGTAGATGACATTCTCCATGATTCATTTAATCGAATAAATTTAAAACACAACTTATACATGTTTTAAAATATATGGAATGATATGACATACACTATGGAAATGGCTATTTAACCTAAGTTATTGGATTGATAACAAACAAGTCTTCCATGTCACCTAGTGCTGCATGATATCGTCATCGGCGGGTATCCTCACTTTGACTAAAGACCTTTGAACACAATAAGGTAGACAGTCCTAACGCTAATCATCGAGTTAATGAAGCCAATGAATGAAGGGCCAACCATCTTTCTGTTTATCGTTTTCTCTTTATCTTAGTGATCAATGAGAAACTTTCATGAGATCGAATCGATCACTTCAAGTCCGCCTTACCCGACTTGATTAATCATTTTTTGTTTTCCCTTCTCTATATCCTTCAAGGAATCCACTAATATGTGAGCCTTGATCATCATCATCCAGAGTTTCTGAGCCAACAACCTTCCATGTAACAAAAATCATCATCAGAACAAACATGACCTTAGGTTGTTGTAAAGAACACAAGCAAATCTTAGTAGCAAAGGCTATTAGTGAAGGCTATCGATAATTTTTTTCGACAACAAGGTCATATTTCAGATATGTTAATGACGGAAGATGCATTAAAGCAAGCAATTAAACATATGCGAGCAATATATAATGTATTGTGCCCGATACCGAATCAGCCCATCACTACTGAAGTAAACATTGCATAGTTGAGTTTAGGTAGATGCAGACTCCATACCCTAAGTTGTCTCACTGCAAAAATAAAATATTGATTTAACGACGAATTTTTATGATGACAAAATTCATTATAGATTTATAATAAAATTAGTAATAAAATTAGAAATCGTCGCTAATTAACAACGAAATTAATAATAAAATATTTTCATCGTAAATTAATAACAAAGCATTTTCGTCGCAAATATTATATGGAATTTGTTTAAGGCAAATTTTGGATCATGATTCGTAAATTAAGGATAAATTCTGAATTACTCTCTAATTTAGAAATGAATTCTGAATTCGTCTCTAAATTTAGGATAAGTTTCAATTCCGAAATTTTCCTAATTTAGAAATGAATTCAGAATTAATCCTAAATTAGGATCTAAACTTTCGTTTTCTCGCGTGACGAGGTGCGACGGCCAGCTGCGGCTGCAAAGCACACGACTGGGTGTGGCGGCGATCTGGTCGCAGAGGCAATCTGGCTGCGGCGGCGATCTGGTCGCGGCGGCAATCTGGGCGAGGTACATCTCAACTAAAGAGATGCTCCCCATCCTCACCATCGCTGCCCCGAAGCCCTCCTTGAACGCCCCGGCGTTCTCGCCGTACCTCTTCACCAGCCGGTCGATCTCACTCCCGTCGCCCTTGAACAGCTCCTGGTCCGTGTGGAGCAGCCCCTTGC
>JBBUKS010000060.1:4091057-4107251 GCA_038050645.1 Hedychium gardnerianum
TTTTTGTTCGAATACTGAGATGAGGATGCAAAGTGAGCACTATGAGATGCGTCACTCCTCAATCTCTCTTCTTCCTGTACACACTGAGCTATGAGCTCATTTAGTGTTCATTTTTCCTTGAGTATTATAGCTAATCTTAAAATGTGTGAACTGTGTAGGTAGAGAGATTAGGATTAGGTTTACAAGGACGCTTTCAGACATTTTCAACTTTAGTGTCCTTAGCCTTGTAACCAAGTTTAACATCTCCATGATGTACTCTCTAATGCTACCCTTTCCGATGTACCGCATGGACACTAACTTCGTGAGAAGTGTAGTAGTCTCGACATTTTCGTTTGAGGCGAATTGATCTGCTAATTCTTTAAGGAAGGTTTTAGCATCCTCCTTCTCAGTTATTGAACCTCTAAGGGATTCCGGAATGGACATCCTCATAATCATCAGACTCATGCGATTTGATCGCTCTCACTTGTCAAAGATCACTTTTTGATTCGCAGTCGAATCACTAGATAAAGGTGCAAGGCGATCATGCCTAAACGCAAAGTCTAGATCCATGCAGCATAAAAGTACTGTTATATGCTCTTTCCAATGACCAAAGTTTATGCCGGTAAGCACGGGGATGTTGTTTAGATTAGCAAACATTGAGAATACTACACAGACAAAAGCAAAGAACATAGCTCAATTTAAACAAACAAGGCATGTATCTTTATAGTTGTGCAATAACAAAATGCAACAAATAAACATGCAACTTTCTGGGCATTAAATGAGATACCTAGTGCAACATCACATTAAGTCTTTGGACTAAATTGTGACTTACTATTGGTACTCTCTAAACAACTCATAATTACCTTCATCTGCCACATAACTCGTTTTCCTTTGGGCGGACACATTATGCGCATGATACTTTATTTATGAGCTTCTTTAGTTAACTCATGTTTTCTAGCATCACTCACAACACTTCTAATCGGCCACATAGTGTCTCTTTCTTTGGGCCGACACACTATGCGCATGAATTAGAAATCAATCTAGATTTGTGAGCTTCCTCAAACATACATTCGGCATAAAGAATGACTTTCCTTTGGGCCAATCATCTTTAGCATGGATGTGCATTCATCTACGCAAATACCCCTAGCCTCCCTAATAGTTCTCACTTTGGCGATAGTATTATCTTGACTAAGAAGCAAGGGCGAAGAAGAATCCAGGAAAAAATTGTTGAAACTGAACTAAATTCAGTTATCAATCGATTGATACAGTGCTTAATCGATTGACTTCAATTGGTAATCGATTGACACACTTTATATGCCTATTCTAGGTCGTGCTAATCAATTGCCCATCAACGATAATCGATTAAGAAGGCTTACTTTTCGCGAGTTCATCCACTCCAATTGATTGGTGAACACCAATCGATTAGCCAATCAATTTGGGACCTTTCTGTGAACCCAAATTTGGTATAATCAATTGACTCAATCGATTGATGAACACCAATCGATCAATCAATCGATTCCGGAACCTTCTTTTTCCGACCTTAAGTTCAGTAATCGATTGGCTCAATCGATTGGTGAACGCCAATCGATTAGCCGATTGATTCCGGAACCTACTGTGTCCGGCCTTAAGTTCGGTAATTGATTGATGTTGATGAACATCAATCGATCAGCCGATCGATTCCGGAACCTACTGTATCCGGCCTTAAGTTCGGTAATCGATTGATGACCATCAATCAATCAGCCGATCAATTCCGGAACCTACTGTATATGGCCTTAAGTTCGGTAATCGATTGGCTCCTTATGGTAATCGATTGATACACATCAATCGATCACCCAATCGATTTGAAACCCCCACTGTTCGCAAATTAAGTTTAGTAATCGATTGACTAATCGATTGATGACATCAATCGATCACTAAATCAATTTGGAACCCTACTGATAGCAAATCAAGTTCAATAATCGATTAGTGAACACCAATCGATTACCCAATCGATTCCAGCCATTTCTGTGCATAATTCTGGGCATCCTAATCGATTGAGACTCATGGTAATCGATTGGTTAACACCAATCGATCACCCAATCAATTTGGAAGTTTCCTGTGCCTAAAAATCGTGATTGTCAATCGATTGGTATCAGAAACACCTAATTACTGAATGCGATTCTCAGCTCGAAAAATCCTAAAATTCCGCCATAATTTGTGTTCTTCACGGATAATGTGAAAAACTCAAAATCTAGGTTATATCCTAGGATTTTCCAATGCTACATTCGACGGATATACATTGATTTGTTCATCCATATGGAATCAAATGCAAAATCGATGTGTATTTCCAACATCGATACACCTTAAAATTGATGACAAGTCAATCCTAAACTTTGATACCAATTGATAGATATTGTTGTTTACATTGAACTTAATCTATATGCATCAACAATGACAAGATCTAGCTATCATCAATCTTATAGGCAAAAAACTGAATACAACGGCAAACTAAATGTTGACCTGAGTTCATAGCTAATGTCATTGTATCGCTTACTTGTCGCCGGAGTTCCTGTAAGTGTAGAATGACCTTCTACAGGAATGGATGGCAATCCGAAGTCCTTCTCAATGGGGAAGAGAGGAGGAAGATGATGAAGCTCTTAAGGTGTCAAGATGCCCTAAAATAAGATAGTTTCATCCCTTATGTCTTGGGACCATCCACATAAAAAGTTCATCCATCATTTACAGTCCATTAATATTAATGAACCGGGCTAATGGATCTACACATTTAATCCACATCCATTAATCTAAACCCTCTTTAAATGCATTAAGCATTAAATCACTTAATTGGGGTTTAGTTCTTTGATGGCAACTAATTGTGTGTGTCTTAATCAAGTGTAAGCTCACCTTATGGAGACCAAGCTCACCCATGTGAACTTAATTGGATTAGGCCACCCATGTGGACTTAATCCTACGGGTATGTCAACACACTCCCACACAGCCAACCACATGCCTAGGTCACACTGCACACACCTACACCAGATTCTAGGCATGATGCTAGGTCACATGCAGCCCAATCTCATCGAAAGCCCAACACCTTTCTCTGATTTCCTTTATTTTTTAACCTCTTTTCCAACCAAGAAACTAGGAATGTAAATGAACTGAGCAGAGCCAGGTTAACTTTCTTTAAACTTGATCATTTTCTTATTAAGTTTGTCCAAAATAATAGCCTTATCAAGATTGAGCCGAGATTGAGCTTTTTGTCAAGCTCAACTAGCAGTTTTATTGTCCTTGTCATTTTGGCAAAATGTTGATCTAATAAGTAATAAATGAAACTTATATCATTTTCTAATTTTAACATATTATGGACGATTAAGCTTGTAAAACTGTATATATTACTATATTTTTTTAATAAAACAAATAAAAAATAAAGGAACAAGTTCATAGAGATTTAGACAAATAACTAAAAAAGTTTGTTCATAAATTATTCACGAGTTTTGTTAATAAACATTAACGAGCTGTACTCACTAGTGTGGAAGCTTAATTGTTTTATATATTCTTTTACCATCAAATGAACATAAATGAGCTCTTATCGAGCCAAACACCAAGCTTCTTAATAACAAACTATTCTTATAGAGAACAAGTGAGTAAAATACCGTTTATAAGATAGCGATGCTACTCCAACTGTACCAGAAACCTTATTTCGTACCTTACGCACATATACCTAAATAAATAAAATAGAAACAAATGTTACACAATTTTGAAAGCGTATAATAAGTCAAAGACATAAATGATGATTGTGAACCTCAACACCAAGGCCAGTAGTCAAATCCCGATCGCGATGAATGACAATTCCATTATCACATTTATTTACAAAATGTGCACTTCCACTAATATCATATAGGTTAGGTGCCCTACCATTCCAGTCGTGTAGCTGAAAGTATGCTAGTTTCATAAGAAAAATTGAAACATCAAATACTACATTAATTCCATCCTAAACTGTATACCTGTTTCGGATGGGCAACAAACCACACATGACAAGAGTGATACTCTGCAAAGCGCTTAACCTTAGTAAGCATTTGGCTCACGTACTCTGTTTCTGTTCTGTACACAAAATGCAAGATTGGATTACTAAACACAAATGGCTAGAAACGCCTAATTTAAACAAAAACTGTCTGAACTATCAAGAAATGCTCACTGAAACTTGGAACGTTGATGATCAAGTTCATTATATGGGTCAATAACAAGACCTCGAATACCATAACGAAGAACTGCAAGTTTAGCAAGGTCAAGAACCCAAGTTACAGATGGAAAGCAATCATCCTCACACCTATTCAAGATTCAATAAGCAATCAATTGCCAGCTGACACAGATCAGAAAAAAAATACAACAAAGCTTTTGTTTATCCAATATATCTGACTAGAGAAAGAGAGAGTTAATATATCAGGTAATTTATGTGTAAGATGAACTACACAGTACTTCCTTTGTCTATTCATGTGTATGAAGGAAAAAAAAATTCAAAATCACTGGAACAGAGAGAAACTGAACATGCTTCCACATAAGGACTCACCGAATTAGATAAAATGTATCATTGAGCCACTTTTTTCCCGCTTCTAAATCCTCAACAGTCATTCTGTCAGTGGATCCACCATAACTAAGAAGATCCATGAGCAAATAAGTTAATATCAGTATAAAAAAGAACAAAAGTAATAATTAAGAATGAAATAAGCGATAGCAAATTTCAGGCAGACACAATTATAAAAGGTGGTTATGCCATCATCTAGAATAAAGTTTAATGGATCAAAATATAAGTAATGTTAAAAGCAAACGTGAAAAGGGTGTCTAATTATAGAATTAACCTAATCTATATTTTTGATCATACATCAACTATCAATCAACAGATAATACAATGAATAAAAATATATTATGATGGTATAGACATGTTCTATGGCAATTCTAGACTTAGTTAAGTTGAATTAATTATAGTCGAACAATCAATTTGAGTACTATCTAAGGTGTGGAGGGAGACCAATAAAAATGATTTAATTGGATTTAGTATCACTAAATAAATAATCTTTCGGAAAGTTCAATGGAGGATCCATCAAGCTCAAATCACTGAGACTTACATAGCTTGACAATGATTATGACTACATAGATTGACAACGTGGAAAAAATAATGACTGTTTAGGGAGTAAAAAAAGTTAGGAGAGATATAATCGTATTATGTGAGTTCTTTTATTTTACTTAAATTGACAGAGACGCATATGTATAGAGATCTAATATAATACTAATGGACATGATAACTCATCCCCACATTTTGAAGCACTCATTTAATGGTTACCTCTCTACTCCTATTTCTCTCCTTTCTCTCATAGGAAACACGAGCTCCTCACCACGTTGGAACATAAATAATTCAATGTCTAGTTTGTTACAAAATAGAAAAAAAAAAAAAAAAAAAAACGCACACAAATAACAAATTTCATATTTCATATTTGTTTAGAATTATTTTTAGAGATGAAGGTGGCTACTATATAGGATTTTATAGAGAGAAATGTAGATACAATTTATGGGTCTTGCTGGGTCTGCTGAAACTCTAGAAGGGTTAAATGCTACATTCTCGAAGACAACATATCAAATTGCTCGCAGAGAAGATAATAGCAAGTGTAATCCCATTGACTGTTGATTACCACACGAGGATGTTTTCTTCAGTAGCCCAAGGGGAGCATAAAATTGAGAGAATCCTAAGTCACCATTTTGAACAAGTAAACTACCATGAAATTTGTTACCTTGCACTGAAGAAGGGTTTCTTAATGTGCTTTTCCAAAAGTTTCCGTGCATGTTCTTCAACCTAAAAAATCAGCATCACAAATAATACAACCACAAGAAAAAGAGTAGAAGTAGAAGATTCACATAGTAAACCTTGTTTTCCATTGAACAGAGTGCAAACTTCCATCCATGCCTTTCATTGATATTGCATAACAAGGCATCTATCCACTCACTTTTGCCTGAATTTGGAACGCCTGTTATTAAGGTCAGCTCTCCAGGCACAACCTGCTCGAAAAACAAAATAAATTTTAAGTAAATCTTGCATAAAATTGTAAACATTAATATGTATCTATGAACTTCCAACTTGTCTAAGAATGCCAAAGAAATTGAGCTTCTTTTATATCATTGCTCCAGAATTGATAACTAATAGATTAAAAAAAATGCCACAAACAATAAATTGTGAGGACAAATGTTAGACTCGAATATCCACAAAGATGGCAACTTGCAAAGAAGCTATTGCATGATTAGCATGGGGCAAAAAAATGTGAATTGATACAACCACATGCTGGATGCTAAATTAGATAGTTGGCATAAAATGAAGCCTGACCATTGGACTTCATGGCATCATTTTGGTATCCTAAGTTCAAAATTTTAGAAAAAAATATAATAAGAAAACTAATCCTGATAAAAGACATACACATGAGATCCTTAATAAATCATTTTTGGCATCTCAAGAAAACATATGAAAAGATTAAATTGTTAGTTTCCAAAATCTTAATGATTTGAGATATAATTTCTGTAGTAACCTCTATTAATTTACAAGATAATCAATTATTGAGGCATAAGAAATTTCTCAATCTCATGGATCACATGAGATTTATAATCACAATTCTAATGGGATTTCTCATCAAAATCCCTCAAAGATAGCAACTAGCCACCAATTTTCTGCACTTCTTATCAAATATCATGATATAACAAAAAAAATAGCAAGAGTCCTAGTATAATCAAAAAAAGTTAGCTATGAAGTTTCATCAAGTTAGCAGACAAGATGCTAAGCCAGCATAATCATAATAATCAATATAGAAACCAGTTCTGTAATATCATATCAAGGTACACTAGTATATAGTAAATTACTGACGACAACTGGTGCATTGCAAGCAAGCAATAAGGTTTATGCAGCATGAAGTGTTGCATTTGGCTCAATTATTCTCTCAATCATTTCATGCAACACCATAATCATATTAATGCAGAGCACTTTTTATTTATTTATTTTGAGTGTGTCATGCAAGTGGTGCAACTCTGTCAATGTAACTCAAACCCAGACGAAGAAGATGGGGATCACCTTATAAGCCCTCAAAACAAGAGTAAAACCATGTTAACAATTGCATGAATCTTAATATAAGATCAATAATTAGATAAGATGTGTATAGTAGACACATAATAGTTAGGAATCAAGTTTTGTTGTTGTTTGTTGTCATGTAAGCCAGGACATTAATGGTTCGTGGTTGTTTGTCTAAGAGTGGGTTGTTAACTTGTTATCTTATTTAGCAGAATTGAGATGCAATGCAGTATAGCACTTATATAAAGCATCTAGCATTACAGTTTAGGATATATTATGAGTTAGTAAATTTAAGCATCTCTCTTCTAACCATCTATCCAACTCCTTTCTGCCTCTCTTCCCACCTTATCTCTCTTATTTGATTCTTTTCCATTCTCTACCTCCTCTTTAATTCATCTATTCCCTCTATCCTGTTCTTTCCTATCTTCTCATCTACTCTTTCCAGTCATGTCCTGCATCACATATGCTCACACATTTGAGTGTTAGCCATGTCTCTATAACAATCACAGCAATGCAATGCACACTCCTTATATATGGTATATCGGAATGTAGACTCATGCTTTTAGTTTTAAATGATAGAATTAATTTCCCTGCCAAACAATTAGGTGATTGAAAAAAAAAAACAGAATCAGATACTGCTCCTGCTCAGGCTAGTTCATGAATAGGTCATGCAAAGTCATAAGAAATGATTGATTTCAAAAAGCTGGATCAGTTTTCTCAGATGGATTTAAATCTCAAACAGGCTCATTCATAGTTTCACGTAATTAAATTTTGGTGGGTAGAGAAAATATATCTTTTTCATATTTTAAACTGCCTTAATGATAATTGCATCAGAAGAAATACTAATGTAATTGCAAACTGATTAATCTAGTTCTACAACAATGCTTATACCTTATGTGCTCATGATATATTGGTTTATGAATAATTATGATTATTCACACCTAGAATTTTGGCTATCTTAAATGGATATAATAAATATGCAATTAGATGGAATTAATTTGGGTCAGTCTAACCATTTAGCTTGTCCAGGTTGAATCACAGTTTGACTGGTTGAACATGGGTTCGATTAGTTAGCCAATGTCCAAGAGCTCCTCAGTTTGATTTCTGAATCAGTTTTATAACTATGGAGAAATGTGATCATGTTGCTAGTAAGTTAAATGGTAGGTCTACCTAACTATGCCAAAAACAAAAAAACAAAACAAAAATAGCTAGCTTGAGCAGATTAATGAATATACTAAAAAAAATATCACCACGTATATGGCTAGACGTGAACTAAACAAATCCAAATTAAACTCGGATAAGGAAATGTTAGCATTTTAGTTTTAAAATAAATCAAAAACATATCCCATGAGTAATCAAGTTAAATTCTTACATTGTATAGTCCGTCCAAAGCTCTCCAACCTGTAGAGACACCAAGGTGTTCTCTATTACTCTGGTTATAGTATTCATCAATCTCATGAACAAAATCTCTGAACTTAAATAGACCCTTTATAGGATACAATTCAGCATTTTCTACAACCTTCCTCAAAGAATCTGGTCCGAGATACATTAGAACCTGAAGAAAAAGAGTAAAAGAAACTTAAGACGAGAAAATGAGGGAAAACCTCAAAAATCACTTTTTCTTTTTTGCTTCAATATTAAGATCTTAGGGAAAAACAGGTAGCCACAGAGGCCTTTTTCAGTGGAAGGTTAGATAGTTAGTCAAACAAATGGAATCCACATGCATAAACAAACTCCCTTATCCCATTCAAATAATCAAAAATGTAAAACAGAAAAATTAATGACAACCGATATTACACTTCTTTAGTGCCCAGAAAGAAATCATAATTATGTATTAAGAGGCAGCAAATTAATGAAAACTATGGAACAAAATCTTGATTATGTTGGGGTTGCAAGGTTGCAAACAAAGTCCCACATTGAAAACACATGGGAAAGATCATGGGCTTATAAGAGAAAGATATCTCCATTGATATGAGGCCTTTTGGTAAAGCCTAAAAACAAAACCATGAGGACTTAGGCCCAAAGTGGACAATATCATACCATTGTGGAGATGTGTGGACAAAAACATGAGGGCTTAGGCCCAAAACCCATATTCTTAAGAAGTGGCTGCGAACTTATGGTCGCTAGGTTAGGTATCCAGGAATTTTTAGGAACTCAGTTATTGGTCCAGTTCTGGATGCTGACACAAAAAAGCACAAAAAGAAACACGGATCGTCCTAAGTTTAACTAAGGAAAAACAAAATGCATATTTAATTACAATAATATTTTTAAAAACTAAAAAATAGTCAATTAATGTGACCTAAGCTGAATTTTGGAAAATTCTGAAACGTGTGGAAGTAGATAGTTACAAACAAGAAATTCCTCAAAACCACAGGAATTAATATTTCTAAATTCTCAAATTTAGAAGAAAAAAAAGAGTCTGAGCAAACCTCATTAGCATCTTTGCAAAGTTCAGCACCATTTTTCTTTGGCCACTCAACTCTCCAGCACCTAGTCATGAATAAGAAATTTACAGTTTATGAAATAAAAATGATTAGAGTTAAATAGCAAGAAAAGATCAATATAGTGGAGCCCAAACAGTTGGAACTCATGACTTGTGATTGTTGTTACAACAGTCAAAAACATTTAAAGAGGATAAGAACAAAGAACCATTAAACATGTACATTGACAAACATGAAAAAGATAAAAGATGGTCAGCCATGCTGAGTCTTTGATGATAAAAACCAAACCTTTCTTTACCAACGCGTCGTGCTAGTTCTTCAGCTACAGCTTGGCCCGAGGTGTCAGCATCCATTGCTAGTATTATCCGAGATGCCTAAGACATTCAACCAAAACATTTCATTCAAAATCAACAAAGCAATTATCACTACTACTCAGCCAATCCAAGCTAAATCCAATTCTTGTTTATTTGTTTCACGAAAAAACTACCTTTTCTAGATACTTATTGCAGTTCCACAAATATTGGAACTTTGTACCCTGGCTTAACATAATAAAATGATGAATGTTAGATTCTGATATTGATATTAAGTATACAAAGTATAAAATGTAATTAAAAAATTGATATATGTATTCAGTGATTTTAGCAGGAAAAAAAGAATACTCTGATCATTGCAATGATTTTTCCAATATAGATAAGTAATCTTTGAAGAATATAGATATTCTCAAGATTAGTAGGTAACACTATATTGCCACAGCAAACATAAATCAGAAAATCAAATATATGTCTGAAAAAACACACTCAATAAAACTAAATTCAATTGGTTTTTGCAGAATTATTAGCTAGTATATCTCTCAATTAAATTTTCAGCAACCAAAAAAAAGTTAAAGAGAACTTATACAACTCGATAATTGCCAATCAACAGCTTCAAAATGACTATCTTAATGGTTTCATGTTCTCAGAAGATAATGCAAAGTTTGATTGCAGTTGATTGCAGAATAGATGGTGATAAGGATTTGATCAAAAGTATTATATTCTTATCATGTAACTTCTGTAGCTAGGCAAAGGGATATAGCTAACCAATCAAATGTCATAATTTGCAGAACAATAAATTGTAACAAATGAGAGAATCAGCTAGTCCCTCTATCACTATGAATCAAATTCATGGAGAAAAGTCCCTTCTGTTATGACTTTAGCGTCTCTCATGACTTTACAGCTATTGCAGATGATGCTTGGATTTCTACCACATCATATGTCAATCCTATAAAAATTTGGATATCATGGAAAACTTAGTTATATCAAACAGGAAATAGCCAATATACTTTGCATACTTTAATTTTAAGGATTGTGTATTTGAAAGCTTCTAGCGTACAAAACTCTTTTGTATTTATTATTATTGTTCGTAGTTTGCCATCTAGATGGAATAAATCAGAACCAAAGTTTTGAGTCAATCTCGCAATGATTCAAAGACAGGATCCAGCAGAAATAGTGGCTAACCTATCGAGGAGCATTATTCCAATACCAGTCTGACCATCTGTTATACCTCTACTACACAGTATCAATGAGAAAAACAAAGGCATAAGATTACCAGTGGGTATAAAAAATTGTATGTTGTCTCTCATCATGAAGCAGTAATCAGTTATTAGAAAACAGTCTTATTGGTATTTTAAACAATGCTTTCATGTACAGAGAAAATTTACTATAATGATAGAGAGTTTTCCCAATCGATAACAGATACTTTCCTAAAAAAAATATGGAATAAGCAACTTGAAATAAAAATTTTACAAAGAAATGAATAGATTCTATAGTAAAACAAGTGGAATCAATTACACCAAAAGATATAATAATTGACGGTGTAGGGAATATTTGAAACCAAATAAAACACTAACATAAATGTATTTAGATGACTTAAGAGCTCTAAGTAATACCAATAATATGGTCTTGCATAGAATTACGTTCAATGGAAGGATGAGTCATGTGGCCAACCCAAAATAGTTAGGACTAACAAAACTTAATGCAGACGATTATGACATGAGATATAAAAAAATACATCAAAGCATTTGACATCATAACCATTCACCTTGGAAACACAAAAATTATGGCATAAGAATCTTAACAAAGAAAGACTCAAGACTGAGCATAAAACAACAAAGTGTAAAGAACACAGAATTCAATAGCATAAGCAAATTTGTCTATATTCCAGGTCTAAAACCTCCAGATCAAGTTGACCGTTGCAAATTTGTTCTGTTACACCACAAGGTACACTAATACAATTGAGGTAGCCAGCCTCCTCCATAGAGAGCTTATCTATTTCACTTAGAACCTGCATTAAAAAATGAAGGAAAGAGATGGAAAACACCTCAATAAATTAAGAACATAAACCTCACACTAAAAAATATGAAACATGTGTCACCAAAGCAAAAAAGTATAATTAATTATATATAAGTACAATTATAACATCTGTAGCTTGATTTATGTCATCAAGTCCATAAAAGATGCTCTCTGTGCCCAATTCCTAAAAGATGGGAAAAAACTGAGTTTTAGAAAAAAGAAACACAATATTTAGAGCAAAATAAGTTCAGAGTTGAAAAATATTTGTTTTTAAATATATAGGATTATCTTGAACCTGCCAAATATTTTTGGAGACGGTACGATAACTGCAGCTTACAAGTGCTCCTTTCCTTTTGTAACAAAAGGCAATAATAATCTATGAGAAAAACAAAGAAAAAAAAAGATTAACATAAAACACTACTGTCTTATCATGATTAGTAAATGGCAGCCTCATCTAGATAATGGAAACATTATGATCAAACCTCGTGATCATCTTTACTTTGCATGACAGAATTTCTTCGAAGAGTTTCTACTGAGATATTTCTTTCTGAGAAATATGAAATAAGCTGGAAAAGTAAATGAAATGATTTAATTTCAATGAATCACATCATCTGTCAATCCTTGCCGATAAACTTAACCCCAGAAAAACAAAAATGTGTCTTATGAATAATGTTGTAAATGAACCAATTGTTCATAAGCAAGCCTTCTTTATATTCATTCAATATGCAAAAGGTGAATTAAATAAACAAACTTGATCCACTTATTAAACAAAATGAAAAAACTAGCATACATATATGATCAGCTTACTAATGTTTGTGAATACAGATTTTAAAATATACATGAACAATGTTCTTGAACAATTTCTAAAAACAAATCTTGTAAACCATATTCATCAACAAATCTATTATCAAAGAAATCACAAAGAAAAAAAAAATTACAAGCACTCCTTTTCTTCTGTAACCAAAGGCAATAATAATCTATGGGGAAAAAAAAGATTACCATAAAACACTACTATCTTATCATGGTTAGTAAATGGCAGCCTTGTCTAGATAATGGAAACATTACGATCAAACCTCATCATATCTTTATATTGCATGACAAAATTTCTTTGAAGAGTTCCTATTGAGATATTTCTTTCTAAAAAATATGAAATAAGTTGGAAAAGTATATGAAAAGATTTAATTCCCGTAAATCACATCATCTATGAATCCTTGCCAATAGACTTAACTATAGAAAAATAAGAGAGATGTCTTAAAAATAAAGTTGCAAATGAACCAAACTATTCATGAGCAAGCTTGGTAAGAGTTTGTTTATATTCATTCAATATATGCAAGATCGATTAAATGAACAAATTTAATTAACTCATTTAACTAAATGAACAACCTTGCATTCTTATACGTTCAACTCGTTAACGTATACATATATGTTCAGCTCGTTAATATTCTAAGATTTTAAACTATATTTGTGGACAATGTTCAGGAACAATGTCTACAAATAAAGCTTGTAAACTATGTTCATCAATAAATCTCTTATTATACTTGTAAATGAACAAACAAGTCTTCAAAACGAATAATCAAACTTGTAATATCTAGATCACTAGCCAACCAAACAAGGTTAAAGTGTAAAAGTTACAAACAATCAAAAAACTCAAATTTAGAGCTTGATAACATCTAAACGAACCAAGCTTGAGCTAAACTTGAACCAAGCTTAAGCTCAGACAAAAAAATTAAAAAACAAGTCAAGCTTGATCAACCGTCTCAACAGCTTGGTTAATTTTAGGTTTGGCTTGGCTTGGGTTGTTTACCTTATCAAACAAGCTTAAACAACATAAAACTTGGTTCATTTAAAACCCTACTTATGAAATAGATCCTAAAGGAGTCAATAAAAGAAAAGTAAAAATCTTGCACACTAAATCAAATGAAGCAAGTGAGATTTTCAAATAAAATTCGAATAATGAATCATATTGGTAATTTTTTAATTCATGAAGTGAGATTTTCAAATAAAATTCAAATAATGAATCATATTGGTAATTTTTTAATTCATGAATTGTAAGGTTAATATAAAAAAATATGTTAACAATTAATTCTACTTTATTGTAATTACTAAAGTCATGTAACATAATATAATATTTCATTTAATGACATTATAGTACAGATGGCATAAGTGGATAATGATTCATAAAAAAAAGTGTATAGACTTCCATTAATAATTGTAATAAAATGAATACTAGGAAATTCCTATCAAATGTTTTTCACATAAAATAACCATTGTTGTCAAATGAAAGATGATATTAGCCTAACAACCTTTGCCCGACAAGACTTCAAAGTCATTTTTAATTTCACCCTTGTTCTCATTTTGTATATCGACATGACAAGATTTATATTTTTTAAATAATTGTTAGATGTCAAGTCCACCTTAGCTGTTATCCACTCTGATACTTCCACTACCATTGTTATTTTAATATTTTACTTTATTACACCTCTATACTTCTATTGTATAATAAAAATTCATGATTTCTTTCTTCTTTTCTAATGGATTTTATTTAATCTCTAATATATTCAATTTAATTTAATCTAACTTTTAATTTGTTAGATTTAACATTTAATGGGTTTTCTTTCTTATTAACAAATCATATACTTCATAATGGATAGTATTGAATCAAATCATCACGATTATTTTTGTTTCTAATTGATATATACAAAACGTATAATTGTACATGCGAATCACAATGTATCACATGTTATGAATCATAAATCATACAATGTAATAACTAATTTACTACCATTATATTTCATATGTATACTAGCTAATTGGCAAAATAAATTTAGTAATGTCAAAGGCTTCCATTCAACAATTCTCAAATTATACTACTTGGATCATTCCTTTGATAGATTCTCACTAATTTAATATTATTATTATAATTATTATTAGTTCTATATCAAGCATATCTGCAGAAATGAAAAAAATGTGAGCTCGTCTATAGCATCTTGTATTGGTTTATTGATCTTCTATTAACTAAGAACTGTTTAACATAACAGAGGGTCAATAGAAGCTGGAGAAATCATATAAGGAAATCAAGATATACATGACCTCTTCACATAATGGCTCTAGTTGAAGATCACTTTCGGTGATTACTCTAGGATTCTTATTTTTCAAAGCATATGTTGTATTGGCATCTCCATAAACCTGCAAGCATAATTGACAAAAGCACACAGATTTACGAACAGATTTATGGTGGTGGTAATGCCAATGTGCAAATTACAGTAGGAGGGCAATACCGGTATATGACCTTTCCAACCACATGTAGCTCTAAAACATAGCCACACAGCTGAATCTCTACCAGGTCAAGACAGAACAAAATAATAATAAATCAGTATCAAGAAGGACATGAAGCCAGATGAATCAAAGTAGCAACAGCAGCAAAAATAAGTATCACAAACATGTTATCAGAAGAAATTTGATAATACTCACCCGTCCTTGTCGACTAGAAATGAAAGGCTCTTCTCCGCAGAACTCCCTCCTTCACACTAACCAATCAAAGATCAGAGTTATTTTTAGACACCTACATTATAATTTTATAGCTAAAGAAAATCATCATTATAAATATGCCAAGTGATGTCATGTAACAATTACTACACGCCATGAGAACAATAATTTCAGGCCAACTATATAGAATTATCCCTCCATCAAATTATATGTAAGAGTAATTCTTTAGTAATGCCTAAAACGGTTATCACATCAGGTTTTAATCATCCCATATAAATGAATTCTTGGATTGTGGATTATGATATTAAAACGACAACCAAGCCTTATTCTACTAAATGAAGTCGGCTATATAAATCCTCCTATGTCATTAAACTCTATTCACTACTATATCATCTATGTTTAAATAAATTTTATTTTGTTATATCATTGCTAACCGAATTTTCATTGATCTTCCTCTTCCTCGTTTAATGTGTGCATTTGGCATACTTTCACATTACCTAATTGGAACATTTATTGTATGTTTGTACCATCTTAAGCGCATCCTTCATAGCAAGGTTTAAAATCTCGACTCGAGGTTTCGGTCCTAGACCGGAACGATACGGTTTCGGTATCGTATCGTGTCGTGCCGATACGATTTCGATATTTTTTTATTTATATATAGTAATTATTAGATAATTATGTTTAGTGTATAATTTAAAAATAAATTGTATATTGATTTTATATAAGTTCTCAATTATTGAACAAGTTAAAAAAAACAAATTAAATATAATTTTCTTTAAAGAAAATTGATTTATCAATAATATGAATTAAAATTGTTACATCATAATTATATAAATTAACTATTTATTCATTTAATTAATTATTAATTTAAATAATATAT
>JBBUKS010000060.1:4125938-4138747 GCA_038050645.1 Hedychium gardnerianum
ACCTAGTATATGTAAATGTTTTTATCTTCGCACGGATCCGGTGGCAAAGGATCTAGGGCTTTCCGCTGCGCATTTGCATGTTTAGCGCCCTAGACTTCCTTACACCTCCTACACAATTGTAGCAGCTATAACTACTACAACATGTGTAGCTGCTATAACTATATAGCTGATATAATTATATAGTAAATTTTTGAAAGTTATAACTATTGACTTGGATATCAGAATGAGACGATCTTTTTTTTGAATCGAAACTCATTCAGAGATCTATAATTCAAAAAATAAGATCGTCTCATTCTGATATTTGAGTCAAAAGTTATGGCCTTCGAAAGTTTGTTCCATAATTATAATAGCTATACAGTTGTAACAGTTACCCATGTTGTAGCAGCTACACAGTTGTAACAGCTACGGTTTCGTAGCTGTTATAATTGTGTAACTACTACAATTGTATAACAAATTTTGAAAGTCATAACTTTTGACTCGGAAATCAGAATGAGATAATCTTTTTTTTTAATCGAATTTCGTTCAGAGACCTATAATTAAAAAAAACTATCGTCTCATTCTGATATTCGAGTCAAAAATTATAACTTTGGAAAGTTTGGTACACAATTGTAGCAATTACACAGTTATAACAGCTATGATTTTATAGTTGCTACAACTGTATAGTAGCTACAACATGAAAAATAATTATAGTTGTAGTAGCTACGAAACCGTAACTGCTACAACAGTGTAGGAGGTAATGCATATGTCAGATGCATGCATGTGTCAGAAAGAGAAATTACAACTATGTATCAGATAATGCATGTGTCAAATGCATGCATGTGTTAGAGATAGAATTAGATTTGAGAAAGTGTTTTGAAGGTTTTGAGCGGAGGGCGAGTGGATAGAGAGATTAAAAAAAATGAGCTGGTGATGCCACATCAGTGCGTCACGCACGAGCAGTCGGGTAGGGTATTATTTCTCTCTATATATAGAGAGAGTTTTGTTATCTTGCATACTTTATCCCGTATACCAGTGCACATCCCAAAAATTGTTTGAGTTATGTGCTTAATATTATAACTCAACCCCTAAACTCTAAAGATAATATATATATTATCTTGCTCACCTCTCTGTGTGCACCCCGTGTGCACTAAGTATAATTTTTTTTTCTTTATTTTTTTAAAGTAAAGGTTAAAAATTTAGGACTTAGTCTTTAGGGTTTAGGTTATAGTATTTAACCTAAAGAAATTAAATATATATATATATATATATCAAAATATATATATTTTACACATAGTGTATATGGTGGTACAAATGAAATGTGAGTAAGATAATATTTTTCTATATATATATCTTGCTAAATTAATTTTAAAATTTAAATTTATCAAAATCACTTAAATTAAACAGAATTATTTTAAAACTACTATCAACTATAACATATCCAGTAATATAACAATTATTGTATAACTATATAATATTGTAATCATAAATGCTCCACTACCAATATCACACAATTATTATAAAAGTTAAACAATAATTAATATGATATTTTTAATCAAATTAATAAATAATATTTGATATAAAAGTATTCTATACAGTGATTTTAACAAAATTGAATTAATAAAAAATATTTACTTTAACATATTATAGTAATTACAGTATAATTATTATGTGTTATAATACTTATTCGCAATCATTATAGCTCGACAAGCTGAAACTCCAAGAATTATTTTTTTTTATTTTTTATCCTTTCATTTATTTAATATAATATTAATATTAGACAAACTCTTCGCATTAATTAATTTTAAAAATAACTAACTCAATCCCACTTAAATTTTTCATCTATCATCGAGATAAATTAGAAAATATTCACAAAGTCCATCCATTATGATAAAAAAAATTTGATAATCAAATATCCTCTTCGAACCGATTAATTTTAAAAATAATTGATTCGATCCCACATACATTTTTCATCAGTTATCAGGACAAATCGAGAAGTACTTATGAAGACTCATCCATACGGTCAATATTTCTAGGATTGTGAGGAAAATTCTTGTAATACATCACCGTCGAAATTTAATCCTTAAATATTTAATTAATTATTTAAAAAATCTAACCGCTATATCATTTCATCGAAATAAATTAAAAAATACTCACATAATACATCCATTACGATGATTTTGTTTTTTTGGTAACCTGCCCGGCTCTTCCAACCATTATGATGATTTTTAAACATAGATTAGGGTGTATTGCAGGGGCAAAACAAAATTAATATTGCCATCGTTTGACCAATGATGGACCTGAATAGCAATTTATAAAGGTTTGGAGGTTACTTGTATGTGTATCAAAATGTGTGGAGTGAAATGAAAAGGTTAGCAAGCTTCCGTGCGAACCAAAAACTATCTCCAAATATAAGCAAAAAGTCTCAATTTAAAACAATTTTCGTGTTTAAAAAGCCAATTGTCATAAATAATGAAAAATATGGACAAAATTAAAAGAGTATTTTTTCAATTAAAAGCATATTTATTATTTTTTAAATTACCTCAATCTCTCCATCTTTTCACTTCATCTCCTCGCACATCTTAAGATCATCTCAACACCATTGACATCTCCATTATCATTTTGACATCTCCTCTCTCTCTATCTATCTTTTCTTTTCTTTTCTTTTTATCTAATTTTACCCTCGATACCCTTAGTCCTTACTACTTATACCCTCCCTTTACCTTTTGCCTCATGTTGAGCAAGGAGGAGTTTAAGTGAAGCTAGTGACTATAAAGGTGGAACTTATCCTATCTTGAAGAAGAGTGACATTGACAATGTCTTAAATTGTCAAATTATTAAGATGGTAGATCATTGAAAGAAAGACATTTTTAGTTAGAGCTGAAGAGATGTCGACAAGAAGAGTTATCATCACCACTTCCACCTTTGTCAACAATGATATAATAATTAAAGAGGTGTCAAATAATTAGTGGATGATACATTTATTATAATAAGTAGAGATTAATTTTTGATAAGTACATGTCCTCAGGAAAAAAAATTCTCCTATATTCTAGCCATTTAGCTATAAGTTGACTTCAGAATTTACATTCCTTCATATGACTTTGGGACGTACTATGAGGGACATCTGAAGTGAATATAATTACTCTTTGCTATAACAATTATATAATAATTCCTTGTTGGAGCCTAAATCAAATTATATACTTGGAAACTTAAATCAAATTGCAGAATTCAAAATCAAATTTGATTAAATTATACAGTGACTAATTAAATTATTGTGAATTAAATTGTCTAGCGTATGTATTTGTTTAGAAAAATCTAATAGTGTGTCATCTAACGTAGAAAGAATCAAATTATTTTTAAACTTCTTTTATCATGACTATCTATATAAGTCAAATTGTAGCATTGAAAAATATGTAAGAGAGAAAAAATAAATTTCTTCCTTAGTTATACTTTTTCTCTTCCGTCCTCAAATATTAATATATCTTCACCGTGGAACGCATGATAATAATCCGGAACTACTAAGAAAATGACGATTTTACTAAATTTTCCAATAAAAAACCCCCCATGAAATAAGTGGAAAAAAGGGCTCAATTCTTTAAAAAATTATTTTTCTTGTCTTTTCTTTTCTCTCTTTTCCAATGCGTGACAGTAACTTACTCTGCGACTCCGGAAACAACAAAAATGTTACTGCAAGGGGCGTGCAGTTGTTGGTGCATGCATGAGAGGTCAAATGCTAGCTCCATGTGGTGGTTTGTGTATAGCAACAAAGCGAGGTCAGTCGTATTCATGCCAAGGAAATAAAGCTGTGTGCTAGATCGTGTCGAATTGATGCATGCAGGGAGGAGGAAGCAGCCATGCCAAGTCCTTTTCATTAAGCTGTGCTAGCTCAGTAAAACTTGGCCAACACTTCAAGAGCTTGATCAGCCACTCCCTCAATCTGCATAATATTGCTTTTGTAGCTTGTCGATTTCCCAGATGAATTCATATTATTTCACACAAGAATACAATGCAAAAGTTAAGAAAAAATTAAATGCAAATATTCTGTAAATCATTGAAGCACATGAGACCTAACAATTATAGGCTTTATGATTATCATCTCATTTCTTTTCATAAACAGGAATAAGAAACCATGATACATGCACCTTCTTGGGATTCAACAGTCATGATTTCACCTGCCTATCTTACCAGAGATGGATAACTGATGTGGATATCGTTCGAAAGATCAGTAAAAAATGCATTTAAAGCTAAACGTTTTAATTTATAGTTTTTAGGGAGGGGAGCAAATTAAGTCTATGAATGAATAAGGATCACATCTTCGTTTCCTAAACGGTAAATGGTTGGATCAAGAGCTTCACATCATCATCATCTTCTGCCCTGGTAAATGGGCAAGAACGACGGCACTGAGTGAAAGTGAGAGAGACGATCGCTGTTCTTTAACGGCCGTATGTATGAAGCGAAGAGAAGAGACGAGAAGAGGTCCCAATTAGCTAGCCTCCCTCATTGATGGCTGGTCAGACAAACAAAGAGACAAAGCAGAGAAGATGAGAGAGGGAGAGAGAGAAAGGGAATAAATTGGAGAGAGAGAGAGAGAGAAAGCCCAAGACTCTCGTGACTGCTGCCTCCATCCAACCTCACTACTATTCCAATGCCTTCCCCTTCATGCAACGCACAATCTCGGACACACAGTACCTCTTCTTCCTTCCTTCCTCTGCTCGATTAGTGTTGATCATGACAATTGGTTCGTCGTTGTCGCTGCATTAATTTCTCTTCAGCTAATTGCGTGTCCGAACAAGTTTCAGTTCAGACTGATCAGATGCATAGAGCCAAGACTTGGAGATAGCAATTTAAAGGGAAAAAAAATTAAAGCTACGGAATTAAATAGATGAGTACGATCGAGTGATAGTTTCAGCATGCAGAGATCTAGTTAAAGCGCTACAAATGGAACTACCACAGAATGCATGAATCAAACTGTATGTTACATATATCTCTTCATATGTCCACAGCATGCAGCGAGTACATGATGTTTTAGTTGAGTATTGAGTATTGAGCATCGACTGAACGTTCTCGTACTGCGCACCTCTCACTCACAACCCTATTCCTCTCTTCAATGCTGAGTGCCTGCCTTGCATGGGCCCCTTCTATGTTTCCTTCAATGTTCATGCCATGCAAATCACGGAGACCTTATTAATTAAAGGTGTGCATGGCAACGCCACCGTACTAATTGGAACTGAAATAAGTAAGGGCCTCTCCCTCCAATGCAGAGAAGCTGTTTTTTTACCCCACGATGAAATAAGAGAGAGAATCTTCCATCGTTAAAGTTTAAATGAGTTTTTTTTATAATCGCAATATACTACAGCAATAATATAAAATTTTATTAAAATATTAATGAATTTTTTTTATTTAATTCATAGCATATAATTGTACGACTCTATATATATTACACCAATATCGAAACAAAAGAGCAAATTTAAAATTGTATTACTACTCTTGAATCATAAACCTCAAATCTTACACCCACAATAGTTAGTTAGAACTTTTTTATTCAACTTTTTCATTTCACAAACCTCTCTAAAAACTTATCTTAGAGATGCTCTAAGAGTATCTTCAATACAAGATTTTTAAAATGTTTGTGAAATCAAATTAAAAAGTTAAATAAAAAGTATGATTTATTGTGGACTCAAGGTTTTAAGTTTTTTATTTTAAGAACAATAGTAAAATTTTAAATTTATTTTTTCCTCTTGAAATTATTAATATGGGTGAGATTATTTGAAATAAAGATATATAATTTGATAACGTAGAATTCAAAAAAGTTATAGGAAGATTTTTTTTATAGTAAATAAAATAGTAATTTTTTATGCTTTTTGATGTGATATTGATATGACATATTGAGAATAAAAAAAAAATCATTTAAAGCTTAATGATCGGAGATGTCCTAAATAGAGAGCTCGCTTCTTACTTTTACACATCAACATAATAAAAGTTAAGGAGCTTCCAAAAAGTTCTCATTGGAAATGGCCTAAATAGAAGGGATGCGGTAAAATTAGTTGCATACAATTATAGTAAAAGATAAGTGGAATGTTTTTATAAAAAAAATACTAAAAGGGAGATCCCTCATTTTTTATTTTGAAAATATTTTCATTTTCAGTTTATCTTATAACTGTTTCAATAGGGTTGAATTGATTTTAATGGAGTTGGAATAGTTTTGATAAATTTGAATAATTTAAATCAATGTAGAAAAAAATATTTTAATATAATATTATTTCGTATGTAGTAAATTTGATTTAATTGAAGTAATTTTATTCTACATTTTAGTAGTTATACTTTAACATCATTAAAATGAGAATATTTTTTTAAAAAAGAAAAATAGAATGAGATGCCCTTTTAATATTTTAAGAATGAGATGAGAAAAATCCAAAACAACAAATTCAATTAATAGAAGATCCAATGCGAAATATTATGAAACATTATTCTATTACTTGTTCTGTTGAATATTTTATGTATTTTGTGCGACTTATTTGTTTCTCTATGTCTTTAGATAATTTGTCCTAGGCCTTAGTATGATGATAAATAGACGGATGAATTTTTCAAATAATAAGAGTTTGATTCTTACATAGTATAAATAAATGTTTGCGGTATTTAAATCATTCGTGATACTAGGTTGTCCTCATGATCTCTCTATTTGTGCTTTCCGAATTTATCTAGTAGTCAATAAATATTTTTCATGAGATCAGATTAGATATCTTTAATTAAATGAAAGATAAAAATACTTGAACATTTAAACTTTTATATTTGTTAGATAATTTGTCCTTGTATAATTGTAAAAAAGCCTAATTCGCTATTGACTCCTGCAATTAAAAAAAAAGAAGCTAAAAGTGAGATTAGAGGCTTGAGATATTAATCAATAAAAAATAACTTATTATTCATGAGAATGAATACAAGTAAAAGAGAGAGAGCCATTTATAGGTATTCTCCTTCAAAATAGACAATTGAGATTAATTTAATCTAACGATGTACATTATTAGCTTAGAAGGTTTATACGATGATAAAATTTTAAAAAGCTATATAGAATAACCTCAAAGAAGGATTTGAAAGAAAAATATGCCAAGAAGTCAATCAAGAATCTCTCTTTTGTGCTTGAAATTAGGTAGGTTGTCATAGTTTGCCAGACATATACTTAAGAGCGGCAAAAGCTTTGAAGTGTCACTGATCTAGTCCTATCTAGTCTAATCTATAAAAAAATCATGTCATGCATGCCATGACAGCTAAAATTTAACCTAAAAAAATAAGTCGAGAACGCTCAAGTTACGAATGATAAAATATTTATATAATTTCTTAAATATTTACGATTTAAATTTTAATTATAATATATTATAAAATATTTTTTTCAATAAAATAAAAAATCTGAGATATTAAGTTACTGGATCATCTCTTGATTATTTTAATAATCTATGAAAAAAATTTATGAGATCAAATTAATTATTTTAAAAATTAATCGATTTAAAAAATTAAATATTTAAATTATTAAAATTAAAAAAAAGTCGAATTGGGTTGGTAGAAGCTTGATTTTTTTTTTAGGTTAAGACAGATATATCCCAATATTTATCTAAGTCCAGCACAACACATGTGCTTGGCAGGACCTAGC
Source organism: Hedychium gardnerianum (assembly GCA_038050645.1). Classification (NCBI taxonomy): domain Eukaryota; kingdom Viridiplantae; phylum Streptophyta; class Magnoliopsida; order Zingiberales; family Zingiberaceae; genus Hedychium; species Hedychium gardnerianum. The sequence continues at coordinate 4,133,557 of JBBUKS010000060.1, forward strand.
TACGTCCACGAAAGGTAATTTATACGGTAATAAAACTCACAGATCAACTAATTAAAAACTACAAAGATGTTTTACCTATAATTTTTTTTTTCAAGAAAAAGTCAAAAAGCGTCCATTTTTATCGCTCTTTTTTTTAATTGTCTCATTCAACCGTTGCACATTTTATTTTATTTTGATATTGTTCTTATTTTTAGAGATGTTATAGCCACTATGAATTTATATTACTATTTCATATTTACTATATAATTATAATAATTATGATTTTATAATTACTATAATATAATGTTGACTAATATTGATAAAAATAAATTATCTAAAATTTTGTTTAGGAGAACACAATTCATATAAAATCACAAAAATATAATTTATATCAATTAAAAGATGAGTAGAAAAATTAAAACATTACCATCCATTTAAATATAACTTACAATTGACCTTTACGGTCTTTCATGTTTTAATAATAATTCATGATACAATCATTTGACATTACAAAAATATTTATTATTAACGATCTATTTTTCGGTCACTATATAAATTTAGCGATTGATTGGCGACCGAAATTATTTGGCGTTAACTTTTCAATCGTAGGATGATTTAGCGATCGAATTACTATTTCGATCGCTAAATTTGCCACCGAAATAAAAAATCGGTCGTAAATATGGAAACAGAATTTTTCCCGTTTCAAACAATAGCGGCCGAATATAAAATTTCGATTGCTAAAATTTGCCACCGAAATGAAACATCGGTCGAAAATTTGGAAACATATTTTTTTTCCATTTCAAATATTAGCGACTGAAATTTATATTCGGTTGTTAGAATCTAGGTAATTATTTAGCGACCGAATTTATTTTCGGTCGCTAAATAACTACCGAATTTATTTTCGGTTGCTAAATAATGATCGAAAATAAATTCGGTCGCTAAATTCTGGTATCGAAACTTATTTCCTCATACCAGAATCTAACGACCGAATAAAAATTCGGTCGTTATTTAGCAACCGAAAATATATTTGATCGCTAAAGTTCAAAAAAATTTCACCAAAACTTCCCCTATTTTTTTCACAATTATTCTTGTTTACATATCAAATGATAGTAACAATCCTATATACACATCCAATTCTTACAATCTCTAATATATATCCAATCATCACAACAATACAATTTAAAAGACAACCATAACACAAACAATTCTAAATTTCACATATATTTACATCCTATTTTAACATCAACATGTTACAAATAATTACTACACAATACAAATATAAATTCATAAATTACACAATACAATATCTCATCCCTAAACCATATATAACACAAACATTCTCCAAATAATCCAAATGTCAATAACATAAAACACAGAATATCCAAATGTCAACCTCAAATAGAATATCCAAACGTCGACTAATACAAATAATAGGATGGATCAGCAGTCAATCCTGTATTAAGTAGAATACGTTAAATTATTAAATAAAACAAACATAAAATATAATATCAAAACGAATCTAGAATAAATAATATAGTCTATTACAATACATACCTTCATTCTACACTGTATCATCAAAATCATATAATATGACAATAAATCTGAAAAGTCAATCCTGCATCAAATAGAATACGATAGGATATTTATATAATGATTAAATAATAAACAGGAAGAAAAAGACCACAATTCAAGATTGCATATATTATCATAGTTTTGCATGCTAATACCACAATAATAAACATGTTAGTATTACTGTAAAAAAAATGATATAAATTTTTCCATTATTAGAAGAAAACAAAAGAAAACTTAGTTTTATTATGAGTTCATTAATTCCTTATATTACAAGAATAGAAAAAGATATTTGCTTACACTCTTATGATATTATTTGGATAATTTAATATGCTCTTTTCTGAACATATGCTAGGGCAATATTAATAGAATCTAACTATTAGTCACCCTCAAGATTACACCTCAAGGACAACCAAGATAATATTATCAGGATTGCATATACTATCACAATAAACCGAACAAATTTGAATGCTTAATTATTGATAAATTTATAAAACTAATTCGAAATGTCAACACACCTCAGAATTTCTAGTTATCAGGATGGTTTGGGTCTTGAGTATCTTGTGAATCGAAACGATGCGGTGTTGGAAAAGCAGAAGGACTCATTACTGAATAGCGATCAAAGAATTCTCGCATTTGTCGCTCAACTGCCGCCCCGACCCGATCACCCATCGATCGCTCAGACTGCTCTACTGTCATCCTGACCCAATCATCAATCGACGCCTCTACAGCTGAGACCCGATCCCTTAATGCTTGATTTTTTTTATCGTAACTCTTACATACCAGTGGATAAAGAACTGGGTCGACCCCTGGCCCTAGGAGCCATCTCATGATCATATGCAACCCGTGCATGAGAGCCAAGGTCGTAGAGGGCGTTCTTTTTACTTCTACCAATGATATCATAATATATATCATTTATAGCTTCATCTGATAACGTCTGTACATCCCCTCCCTCTATAGTAGGCTGAGATGCCTGTACAACTCGATTAGTCATATCGTCTTATTAGAAAAATAATATTAATATCTAATAAATAATTAGAAAACTATTTTTTTTAACCATGGGTGATAAAAAAAATTATATGCTTACGTCTATGGCCTTTGATTTCCAATCTATAAATGTGTCATCTTTTTTCTTGTGGATTTTGCATAAAACATCCCAACAAGTACCAGGTTTTTGTAGAGTCTTTTCTTGCAACATGTCATAATATTTAAATAATTAAATTAAGTTTAAATACACCAATTATATAGTATTATTGTAAACTTACCAATTCTATGACATGCTCAACCATAGATCGGGATCCAACAGTATGCTTTGAAGATCCTGTGCCATCAACCTCAGCATTTCTATTATTTTGCACAGCAGTTGACTTTCTCCACCATTTTTCTTCAGCCTAAATGTTTTGTCATGCAACCCAAATATCTTCTGGTATGTAAGATGACTTCGTTGATGATTTTCTCCACTTATATATCAAATCTTTGTACAATTTCTGACAGTATGTGTTCCAGGTTGTTTTGAATTCTACCTCATTTTATGAATCACAGGTATATCATTTTTGCAACAATATCAAAAATATTAGTATCAATGAATATTTTTTAGGATCAATAATCATCAAAATAGTTACCAAAAATTCATGAAAGTAAAAATCTTTCATCTCTTGTTCAACATGCCTCCAGGTGACACCAGAGTCGCACTGTCGTTCTTTAATTTTTTTTTTTGTAATGTACACAACAATACTATGACCATTAGGAATAAAACTGCATAAACAAATTAATCAGAATCAATATAATATGAGTATCTAAATTTGAAATACTGTCATAAGTCTCAATACATACCAACTCCCAACAATACTCAGGACAATCTGACCACTGTGTACTGGTGCACTAGCCGACATGATGATATCTGCAAAATAATATTATAACACATATACAATCCAAAATATAGAAAATATATTTGATGTTCCATAACAATATCAGTTTTAAACTCTAATATTTAATCATCATTACAATCATAATCATTAACAATTTATATTTATTCATCACTAGAGTCTATTAGATCTTCACTGCTCGACATCTCTCCATCATCTATATCCTCATTATCCCATGGAGATGTGGCTTCAGTTGCACAGTTGGTCAACTGCTTATCACAGTTTGCCCAGATGGCTGGCCTCACAGCCAATCTATCAAAGTCCAACATCTACATGGCAGGGATAGATTCCCCTACACGGGAACGCCTCCTCACCATTATGGGCTTCTAGGCAGGAGAGATGTCTTTCAGATACTTAGGAATCCCCATTGCCTCTCAGAAACTGAAGATCTCAGACTATAGCGCACTGTTGGATGCTCTCACCAGACAGGTTAGCTCATGGCCGAAAACCTCATTATCATATGTAGGGAAAGCCCAGCTCATATCAGCAGTTTTTCATGGCATAGAGTGTTATTGGATGTCGATACTACCGCTCCTCGCATATACAGCATCTGCAGATCATTCATATGAACCTCTAAAGCTCCCCCGATAGCATGGACAGAGCTGTGTCAGCCAAAGGAGGAAGGTGGCCTTGGCTTGAGGGACCTGAAAGCATGGAACCTAGCTTTGCTCGCCAAGGTTCCATAGCGTATTCAGGATAAGCAGGACACATTGTGGATCAGATGGGTGCACAACACATATTTACAGAGTGAGGAATTATGGACATGGCAGATCAAGCATACAGACTCCCCCCTCATCAAGAAGTTGCTGCACATCAGAGACAACATTTTGACAGCTGCAGGTAGCCCAGAGGCCGCATCCCAATCCCTAGCTACTTGGTTTTCTGAGCGGAAGGAGGGTGTCCAGAGGGCGTATGACCACTTTAGAGCTGCGAGGCCCAGGAGGTCGTGGGTGAAAACAGTCTGGAAGAAGTACCTTCAGTCGAGTCATGCTTTTACCCTATGGCTTCTAGCACATGGATGACTCCCTGTGCGCGCTCGACAGGAGTACCTGGAGGACAAGCGGTGCACCTTTTGCAGGCAGGAGGAGTCGCTAGACCATGTTTTCTTTAGATGTGACCCGATCTACCAGTTGTGGGGGAGGATCAGAACATGGATGTAGATGAGTCCTCAGATGCCCACGTACAAGAGTATGCTCATGGTTTTTAGATCCCGGTATCGAGGCACATCCACCATGATCAGGGCACGACACATTGCCATGGTAGCACTCATACACCACATTTGGAGGGCAAGGAACGGGAGTATGTTCGAGGGGCGTAGAATGGATGCAGAGCTAGTATTCAGGAAGGTACAGGTCCATGTCTACAGAGCGCTGGGGATCTTCTCGGATCAGTTACTCAGGCAAGGATGACATTTGATGAGGCCTCATTTTGCACTGTCAAAGAATACTCAGCGGGTATAGAAAGATAGTGCATGATAATAATAGTAAGAGGTCAAAGGAAACATACAGTCTCACGGAAATGTTCTAGCATATAGAAATAGTCATGTGCCATAAATAAGAACAAACTCAGCAGAAGTAGGATCCAATATTCCTATACAACATAACGACACTAGTCTACCATTCTAACACAGTCAAGAACCAAGTATAAAACCTAACACCAACATATGATACTATCTCAGACATAAGTGAGTCAACTCAGCATATAAATATAATCATGTG
>JBBUKS010000060.1:4142773-4181739 GCA_038050645.1 Hedychium gardnerianum
AGCTGCCTTTGATTTTCAGTGGGGTGCTGAGGCCTTTTTTGTAATCGAGTAGTACTTATAGAGACAGAAGCCTTAAAAATTTTGAGGACTGTTATTGTGTTTATTCTGTAATAACTGCTTTTTGGTGGCATTAGAGATACTTTCATTGACTTGGAGAGGATTAGTCTCCGGGTTCACAATGGCGTGTTGTGTCAGAATCCAAACTTTGACTTAGACACTAGTCTAAGTCAAGAGACAACGTGCTTTTAAGTTTACACTGTACGATCCTGACTGTGCTTAGTCCATCAACTTCCGTGTTCTTTGAGGGTCCCTTGCTCGACCAATTCTGTAGTAGAGAAGCAATATCTTTTAACACCTAATTCCTCTGAAACTTAACAGAAAAATAATTGCAATAATGCTCAGGAAAAGACCTTAACATATTGTGACAAGCTGTCAAGTTGAAATTTAAAACATAGTTGATCAGTTGAGTAGGAAGATGCCCTTCCCAACTGGTGACCTTCTTTGGTAAAGTGATTTCGCTTCAATAATTATTAGGAAATTTCCTACTATTTGTAAGGAAAGGACCAAAACAAAACAAGAAGTAATCCATTTTGTAAAGCAAGGTTTCTTTAAGAATAGGATGTAGACATTTGTAGCTACTTTGATGCTAACAAGTTAAGAAACATATTAAGCACAGATAAAGGATGAGATAAAAAATGCAAAACTTTGACAAACACACACACCAAATAGTTGTAGAATGAACAATTTCTGATGTTCTACAGAGAAAATTGTCAAGGAAATTCATATAGACATAGTTAGGTAGATCATGGTAAATCATCTCCAGAATGTCCTTCTTGATGAGTCTCGTGAACCTTACTCCCCTGAAAACATTGATAGGGTCTCATCAATGTCATTCATAATGATATCCTTTGAATGATATTCTCCTGCAGTTGATTAAAGAAAAACCATTTGAATTTTACTCGCCTTCAAACTGCTTCCACTTCATGCAAGAGCAGAAACACAAAGTCAGGACAAGCACTTTGGAGTTCTGCTGATTGCTAGTCGTCGATTTCCTGTTCAGCATGAATAGGAGCATTCAAGGTATCTAAGAAAAGAACAAAACCAGCCTGAAAACCATTCCATGGTAGCAACATCAAGTTAGAGGAACTAAAGTGTGAAGTTGGGGTCACGAAAAGAGACCTAAGGTCTTATCTAAAGAGAGGATCTGGTCCCCTGCTGCAGGAAGCGGATCACCCATCGTGGTGGGGGAACTTTATCTCCATTTCAGACGGAATTGGATATGGTTGGGGGACCCAGTCCCAAGCTTGAGGCAGGGCCTGACCCGGTCATCGACTTGGCCACCTGACCGGATCTATGCAACCAAACAAGCCTATCTAACCCTGGTATAAATCATGCCCCTTGATCAAAGCCTTTTCGACCGAGACCGAGGCCTCTAGGCCGAGATCGTCGAGGATGAGACCTCTAGACCAGAACCTTCAAAGCCGAGACCTTGAGAGGCCTAAAGCCAAGAGTGGGACTCTTAGAAATCTGAAACCGAAACTAAGATCTTGAGACTCCGGTAGCAAGGACCCGTAGACATTTCGGGCCAAAACTGATATAGCCAAGACCTAAAGACCTCTCAGGTCAAGACTAGTGGGGACGAGACCTCGAGACCACTTCGGGCAGGATCGGTGTGGCCGAGACCTCGAGACTTTTCTGGTTATGACCGATGTGGCCGAGACCTCTCGGGTCAAGACTAGTGTGATTGAGACCTTGAGACCCCTTAGGGCTGAACCGATGCGGCCAAGACCTTGAGGCCTCCCGGTTTGGACCATTATGGCCGAGACCTCGAGACCTCTCGTATCAAGACCAATGTGGCCAAGACCCCTTGATTTACACAATCTTCAAGTCATCCTTTTCTACCTCTAGTTGTCTTCCCCTTGTTGACTCAGCGAGACAAACAAGTTACCTAAGATCATTAATTAGACTCCCCTCCAAGCCGAGTCAACGAGTGTAAGTTGAGCGAGACTTGAGTTATAATCCACTTTGGGTGAGAAACCTTCTTAAGGCAAAAACTTGGCCCCCATGCCGAATCTACCCTCGTGTCGCTGTAATTTTTTAGATCAATTGGGGATAACTAATTACCGAGGCACATTAATATTCCTTGAAATTCTCACCCATCATTACTATGCCTTGGGATTCTCGCCCATCAAATGATTACCTCCTTTATTCGCTCACGGTAGGGTTCGACAATCCTAGTTTTGCATCTTCTTTCCCGTCCGTCTATACCTTCGCTAGACAGAGGACCTAGTGAGAGCAAACCTTTTACCTCTCCCTAGTTTGAGGTGACTTGGACTAGGTATATTGAAATTGAAACCTTTGCCCTTCACTCAGCCTATGAAATTCCTGATGTCTTCCAAGATATCATCCGTTGTGCTTCTGATAGACCCCATCGACCTCCTTCTAACCTGTGACCTTCTTTCAGGTCTAGTTAGCAGAGGGCTCCCCTTTTCCATTCCTGACTTCTTTCAAGATGTCACAGTTGTTAGTACAATCATTCTCGGGTCAAGGTTGACCAAGTTGACTAAGCATGGATTGACTCGAGCTTGAGTTTCGATGTTTGACAATATGTGAGAGACAAGTAAAGTAGGTCAAGGCTGACCAAATACTTGAGAAGATATGGAAAGTCCAAGTGGGTCACGGTTGATCGAACATTTGGTGATCAAAAGTCCAACGGGAAGTTGGCAAGAGGAAATTCCAAGTGAGTCAAGGTTGACCGAACATTTGGTGATCGGAAGTCCAAGTGGGTAATGGAAGATCGGACACTTGGCATGAGAAGAGAAGTCCTAGCGGGGCTAGGCGGTGGAAGACCTAGTTGGGAATTAGGAAATGGAAGTCCTAGCGAGGCTAGGTAGTGGAAGACCTAGTTGAAAACTAGGCAATGGAAGTCTTAGTTGAGAACTAGACTATGGAAGTCCTAGCGGGGCTAGACGGTGGAAGATCTAGTTGGGAACTTAGACAAACCTAGTTGAGAACTAGGTTAAGTCCAATAGGTCAAGGTTGATTGGATGAGGCAACAATCTTTGATAGTAAGCTGAGAAAAGAGCATCAGTCGACTGATATGGTAATTAATCTACTAATATTCTGTTAACACATTCAAATCGGGTAATCAATTGACTGATGTTATACATCAATCGACTGATATTGATTTGAAGGAGAACAGAAACGAGTGGGACTCGCATGCTCTTTTCGACTGATGGTATCAATCGACTTATGATATTAATTGATTGATGTTGTTCATCAATCAACTGATTTTGAACTGTAGAGCAAAGAAGCGAGTGAGACTTGCATGCTCTGTTCGACTAATGGGATCAGTCAACTGGTAGTTTATATCAATCGACTGATGTCGATTTGAAAAATCTAGAAGCGAGTAGGACTCGCGTGCTGTGCTCGACTGATGGTATTAGTCGACTATGTTGGACATCAATCGACTGTTGTTCAAATTAGACTCAACTGATGGAATCAGTCGACTGATGAGTTGCATCAATCGATTGATGGTGGTCAAACAGGTCAAGAGAGATCTGTTATGCAGGTTTGAACGATCGAATTCGACATATCAATCGACTGATTGGTAAGATCAGTCGACTAATAGACAGAAATTAGCCCTGACTGGAAGGCTATAAAAGAATGTTCTTGAGAAGATTTTGGGTCTCGGTTCTTGAGAAGTTAGAAGCGAAGTGCTGCTGCATTTCCTACCACCAAGAGGCAATCCAAAGCAAGAAAATTGCAAGCAACGCAAGGTTTCTCATTGTAAACCCTAAAAGTTGTTCTCGATTGTATTTTGTGTTTGCATTCTTGTTTTCTTGTTGTATTCTCGTGCTTGAGTTTGTATAAGGCTTCGCCGCCTTTGGGAAGGAGGTTTTCATAGTGCATCTATGAGAGTGAGAAGTGGATCCTTGGATTAGTCACATCAAGGAGGTGGAGACCAAGTAAAATAAAGGTGTTAGCATTGCTTCAAGTTTTCCGCTGCAAATCAAGTTCAAAGAAGCGATCAAAGCTATTCACCTCCTCTAGATCTCTACATCTCCTAACAACAGTTTACTTCGAGATCTCCCTCCACTAGATGGCTCCCAACTCATTCCTTCTCTTTTATAGGGTGGTCATTGTATTGTATTCCACCATTTTTGACTCCGCTTGACTTTGTTGATGCAATCATGCCTAAGGAATATAATTTTGATGTTTGATAACATTTAAATTAAGGCTAATGAAATGAGATCTCACTTGTGCGAAAAGTGTGCAGGGAAAAGTCCATGTAAGTTGGAGATCGGATGCAAGGCAAGAAAAGTCTAAGAAGGTCAAGGACTGACTTCTTGGCAAAAGGAGGAAACCCAAGCATATCGTGAATCAGATGCAAATGTGGATGAAGACCTGGAGACAAGGAAGCTCCAGGCACGAAAGTCTAGAGAACATAAAGTTCATCTGGCATAAGGTACTTGAGAATTAGGGTAGAGAAGCTTTAGGCAATTTCATCTTTTAGGAAGGCTGACAAAAGAGCATCAGTCGATTGATTACTATATCAATCGACTGATATTCTGGAAAAACGAAAGGAAGGGTTTGGATCGAAGTATCAATCGATTGATTGAACCATCAATCAATTGATGCCAATCAGAAATCGCACAGAAGCGAGTCAAACTCGACTAGAGATTCAACTGATGAGATCAGTTGATTGATACTTAATACCAATTGACTGATGCCAATAAGAAATCACACAAAAGCGAGTCGAACTCAACTGGAGCTTCGATTGATAGCATCAGTCGATTGATGTATGATATCAATCTATTGATGTCGATCAAAACTCAATAGAAGCTAGTCAAACTCGATTGAAGACTCGATTGATGAAATCAATCGAATGGTTAGATTCAATAGTCAACTGCAGTTCAAATAATCGATAAAATCAGACAGATTTTAGAAGTTTCAGAGGTTGTTCAATGACATGAACAGTTGTTGGAGACCATATCAATCGACTGATGATGTGCACATGTCGACTGATGTCTTAAATGAAGCTAATAGTTTAGCTCGAGTCAAGCACTCATATAAAAGGGAAAATGACTTCGTTTGAAGGCATAGCTTCCATCACAAGCCAAGGTTTTTGTGCTAACTCATTGCTAATAAGTTCTTGAGCTCAACCTCCATCCTTGGTGCAAACATTTGAAGAAGAAGAAGCCTACATCCATCAAGCAAATCATTGCAATCTCTTCTTACTTCATCTCCTTTTTGTATTGTGTTGTAAGACTGTTGTGGAAGGTTTCTCCGCCTTTGGTTTTGGTCCTAAAAGGAGGAAATTATTAGTGGTGGTAGATCACTAAGGACAGGTTCGGATTAGTCGCTTTGAAAGATGGATATCAAGTAAAACAAACGTGTTAGCTTGTGTGTATGCTAAGTTTGTCGTGTCTTCAAGTTTTCGTTGTGCAAGTTCATTCAACGAAGTGATCAAAGCTACTCAACCCCCCTTCTAGCTCGCAAGGTCCTAACAAGTGGTATCAGAGCAAGGTCACCCCGGAGGACTCACATTCAAAGGAGCAAAGCTTCAAACTACAAACATGTCTTTGAAAGAGGGCCACAACACTACTCGACGACCTTTTTTTTGAAGGAAACAACTTAGCCTATTGGAAGAGCCGCATGAAGCACTATCTAATGATTGGAATGAAGGTACCAAGGATTCTAGAATCGCCAAGAGAGATCTCCTCATCAATCAAATGCAGAATTTCATCATGAAGGAAGGAGAAATGGTAAGTCAACTGCATGGGAGGTTCAAAGTGTTGGTGTAGGGAGCACCATAATCAAACCTATATTTTGATGTTGTCAAACGTTCAAAGTTAAGTCTTATTATTATCTGATGAACTAATCCAGTGTGTAGGATCTCAACTCTGAAAGCTCTAGTAGGTCTGGAGAACTTGATACTAAGCAAGAAAAGTCTAGGCAGATCATGGAACCAGGAAGGAAGTCTAGATGGGTTAAGAGGACCTGACATCTGGCAGGAGGATTCGATAGGTCTGGAGGATATGATATCGAATCAAGTGGAAGACTTGGAAGACCGATTTGATGCTGAGCAAAGTCCAAACAGGTCTGGAGGATCTGACGTTTGACAGGTGAGTTAAGGTAAGCATCTGGAGTTAGTGTAGTGAGGTCGTGTCCCAGTAGGGACAAACCTTAGGCGCTGATCCAACTGAAGAAACCAACGGAGATTTCTAATTTGAGATCAGGACAGTTCAAACTGTCATATTCATGCATACTTATATTGGTCTAACATCTGTTTTGCAGGATCTCTATTATTGCCTATGCTGACTTTGTTTTGTAGATAAAAATAAAGCTCTGATTTAAAGTAAGTTCGGTGGACTAAACCTCCGTGGAGAAGATTAAATTCAGTTTGGTATAAATGAAATTCACTGGGATTAGTCGATTGATCCAATGGATCAGTCGACTGATCAAATAAGACAATAAACAACTATCGAATCGAATCACACAGGAAAGACATCTTTGAGATCAGTCGACCGATCAGGCATGATTTTCAGGATCGAACAGATCAGATCAGAGCAAAGAAGGAAGGGTGCAGGTTCAGTCGATGGATAGGATGATCAGTCGACAGAAAGGATCAGTTGACTGATCATGTTTTAATTTGACGGAACACAGTCTATAAAAGAAGCTCTCGGGGTCCGAGCCGAACATTACTTCTCTCTGCTCTTCATCCTGTTATGTCTGTTTCTCTTCGTTCAAGATCATCTGCTACGACGCTGCAAAGCATACCGACACCTACGCTTCATCTACATTCTTTGTACTGTTGGTATACTACTTTCAAATTTCTGTTATTGCATATATTAAGGAGATAGGAGTGTGTTGCTATCCTCCTCATTCTCTATGTACGAGTTTGCTTCTTCTCCGAAAGTATTTCGGAGAGAAGAACTTTAGTGGATTAACCCATCGATACGATCCAAAGGGTTGTGAGTTCTTGGAGTATGAGTTGGTTAGACTCTGAACCAAGTATAAAGAAATTGCGTACTTGTTTTTATTTATTTATTTATTTCCATTGCAACTTTGATTTACGAATAAAAGAAAAAGATTTTCTGACGAGATTCACACCCCCTCTCTCTTGTCTCCAACGATCCAACACAAAGAACTCCTAAATGGTCTCCATTCAGTTGGAGAAAGTATGGAGAACCAAGACCTCATTAGGTATGTACTAAAATCCTTCCCAAGAAATTCACTATGGTCATCATTGGTTGATGCCTATAAGATTTCAAGGGATTTTTCGATTGTTAAGTTAGATGAATTATTTTGTGAACTAGAACTGCATGAATAAGCTAATTCAAGCCATAAGGAGAAGAAGGGTATAGCTTTGGTTGTAGGTGATAGGAGTAAGAATAAAAATAAAGAAAATAAGAAGGAGAAGAAGGAAGAGTCCTCTTGTGATTCCGAACAAGAAAGTAATAGTGACAAGGAGCTATCATCCAACGAGATGGTTAACTTTGTCCGAAAAATGATGAGGTGCTCTCGAAAGTTCAATAAAAAGGATGTTAAGAAAATATTTAGTGACAACAAAAGAAAGAGTAAGTCTTTGGTAAGGTTAAAATCCAGATCTAATGTTGTTTGTTATGAATGTAACAGGAAGGGTCATTACAAATTCGAGTGCCCTAAATTACAAAAACAAGAAGAAAAGACAAAGAAGTAGAAGACATTGAAGGCCACATGGGACGATTCCTCTTCTAGGTCATCGGAAGAAGAAAATGAAGGAAAGACTTTAAGGCACTTAACACTCATGGCGTTGGACAATGTCGAGAGCAGTGAGGATGAAGAAGAAATTCGTAGAGAAAATGTGGAGTCCTCAAGTGAGTCATCATCTAGTGATGACGAAGTAACTTCTTCAAAGTTGATCTAAGCTATATTCTACCATTGCATGTTTAACAAATGTTTTATCTAAATCAAAAGGTAGAGTTACAGAGCTACAAAATGAATTGAAATCACTTAGGATTGAGAATGTGCCATGTGAGACTTGCATGCATCATGAAAATGTATCTATACAAATTGATGATCTTAAATGTTCTATGAAATTACAAGTAGAAGATTTAAGAAATGCATTAGAAAAATTTCATCAAGTTCGAAATACTTGGACATGATTTTAGGAGTTCAACGAAAGGTTTATAACAAAGATGGATTAGGATATAAACCTATGCAAAAAGAAGTGAAAGTCGTGTCTTTGATTAGTAGAAACACAACCTCTAGGACTAAGATCACTAGGGTATGGATACCTAAATCATACATCGACAACATTGCTAGACCACAAATTTGGGTACCAAAATATTTAGTCTTTCTTGTTAAAACAGGCATCGACCAAGGGTGAGCATCTAACAACATGATTCATTGATAGTGGATGTTCTAGGCATATGAATGGGGACTCCTCAAAGTTCTCATCATTTAAAAATAAATGTAAAGGTACTATTTCTTTTGATAATAGTGGAGAGCTTAAGGTTGTAAGAATAAGTGGTATTGAAATTTCTGAACAATTCAAGATCAAAAATGTTTTGTTGGTAAAAGGCATGACTTTTAATCTTCTAAGTGTTAGCCAATTATGTGGTTTTGGATATAGAGTTGAGTTTAACTCATCTCAATGTCTAATTAAGCATAGTGAACTAAACACTACCATGCTCATAGGTTATAGAAAGGAAAACATTTATCAATTGAATTATATGACGCTACTAATGTGTTTGCTAAGTGTTTCATGTCCAAAGAAGAGGAGACTTGACTTTGGCACCGAAGGCTTGCTCACACCAACATGAGGAACATCAAAAGATTATCAAGGAAAGAGTTGGTGCATGGATTGCCAAAGTTGAAGTTTCAAAAGGACAAATTGTGTGATGCATATCAAACGGGTAAGCAATTCAAAGTTAACCACAAAGGTAAAATCATTTTTGAGTACATCTACTGTATTAGAACTATTACACATGGGCTTGTTTGATAGTAGTAAGCATGCCTCTTTGAATAGTAGTAAATATTGCTTGGTTGTGATAGATGATTTTACTAGTTACACTTGGGTGTTTTTCTTGACGCATAAGGATCATACCTTAGAAACATTGATTGCATTTTTAGAAGAGTAGAATATGAGAAAAATTAGAAAATAAATCGATTAAAAAGTGATCATGGAGGTGAATTTGAAAATGATAAATTTGCTATTTTTGCTCAGAAAATGGATATAAACATGAATTTTCTACCCTAGGACACCATTGTTGGTGCTAGGAGCATAACATTTAACCTAAGATTTTGATATATGACTAAGGTTAAAAGTTAGGTTTAATGAAATCTAACGAATTGATGTCAATTATGCAAGTGCAAATAACTTGACCAGTGAAAAGTCTTAGTGAGTGAAGCTAAGCAGCTAAAGTCTTGGTTGGGAACCAAGCAAGAAGATTCCTAGCTCGGAGCTAGGTGAATAAAAAGTCCTAGGGAGTGAAGCTAGGTAGCTAAAGTCTTGGTTGAGAACCAAACAAGAAAAATTCCTAGATGGGAGCTAGGTGAATGAAAAATCCTAGTGAGTGAAGCTAGGCAGCTAAAGTCTTGGTTGGGAACCAAGCAGTGAAATTTCTAACTGGGAGCTAGGTGATTGAAGTCCTAGTGAGTGAAGCTAGGCAAGCAAGGAAATTCTTAGCTGAGAGCTAAGTGAATGAAGTCCAGGTGGAGTATGCTGGGAGCTAAAGCTTGGAAGATAAAGTTCAAGTGTATGGAATCAACTAAGAGCTGATTGCTTGGCAAATAAGTCTAAGTAGAATCAGCTGGTAGCTGATTGTTTGACAACTCAAACTAGATGGGTTAAAATCTAGTCAAGTAAGTGCGAGTAACTTTAAATCATATATCCTACTCATTACGTGTAACAACTTCAAGGAAGCGGTTCGACAGTTCCAAACGACCGAAGGGTGTTCGAGGCGACTAGTTGGAGATAACTCTCGGTGAGTGAAGTCAGAGGGTCCAGGAGACCGTAGCTGGGTCGGGGCGACCAAAGTGGACGGGTGACCAGAGAAGTTTCCAAGAGATCAGGCAGTGGCGTTATCGACAACCCGAGCAAGTCGGGTCAAGATCAAATTTGACCCCTCTATAGGTGACCGGGGAGCCCCTAGTCGACCGGGCAACATCATTACCATTATCTACTGGATAGAAGTTCCAACCACATCAACATGAATTCAGGAGACTAGGGATCCCTCAGTCGACCGGGAAAGTACTATATAAAGGGTTTCAAGGTAGAACTCAAAAACAATGAATTCAGAATATCTCTCAGTCTCTTGTGCTTGTGCTCTAGTACTCTCTCCCTATTTGTGCTACAACACGCTGCAACCCATGTTTCATTTTCGATCAGCAACATTTAGAGTAACATTTTCATTTATTTTTGTGTTGCCTTATTTGTTGCAATTTGCACTTAACTTTTTAGATTCTTTTTCTGTAAGGTTTCTCCACCTAGGAGAAATTAGAAATAAGAATTACATTTTATAATTGTTGTGCGTGTCTATACTTTTGTTTTAGTTAGTCAACTTCTTGCATGCTTAATCTTAGTTGAATCTTTTTGCATGCTTACATTGGTGTAGCTATACTTGATCGAATCAGTTTCTAAGTTATATTTATTTTCATCGTGCTACTTTGATTGATTCAACTATTTTAGTTATTTTTATTTAAATATTTGCTCGTAAAATTCATAACGTTATTCACCCCCCTTTTAATGTCGAGTTTGATCCTACAATTTGGTATCAGAGCGGGTTGAGCTAAAAGAAACTAGGAAAGCTTGGTGAAGTGCATGTCTAGGTTGGATTATCCTACTTGGTGCATCTAGTCAAGTGAAACTAGCAGAAATTATCTCACCTCACTCTAAACTAGTTAGACCAAGACATTGTATTAAAGTTGGTTTAGCTCGATTTTTAAGTTAGCTTTGTCTTAGGAAGTGGTAGTTGCTCCGATAATCAAGAAGGCCCCTGCCTCACCACTACTTTGAAGCTAATTTAGGAAACTCCTGCTTAATTAACTCAAAACAAAACCTGAATCTAACACATGGTGAACTTTGTACTCTGAGTCAGGACAAATAAACAAATTAATTAATAATCCGAGCCTATCCCAAACCAAAATCCAGCTCTAACTACAACCAAACTAAACCCAAACCCAAACCAAACTCATATCCTATCCTAGACCTTAATAAAACTTGAACAAAATATATGTTTCAAAAATGTCTTTGCAGGAAGGTTTCAGCACAACCCGCCCGCCGCTTTTCAATGGCAACAATTTTGACTATAGAAAAAATAGGATGAAATACTATCTCATGAATGAGATAGAAAACTATCTAATAGTGAAGGAAGACTTTGAACTACCTACAAATGATAATGGACAACCAGTCCCTTACTACAACAAGATAGGTGAAAATAAAAGAAAGGCTCAAGTCAATGCTAGAGTTACAACTACACTATAGTGTGGGCTAACACAGGAACAACTGACCAAAGTCGACCCTTTCAGCAGCGTTAAACAACTTTGGGAAAAATTAATTGAACTACATGAAGGTTCAGCTAACAAACGAATTGCTAAAAAGGACTTACTATTAATCCATCTCTAAAACATCCAAATGAAAGAGGATGAAATAGTAAGTCAGCTACACAACTGCTTTAAAGGAATCTTGAATGTCAATCACGCAATCGGCGAATAAATTGATAATCACTACTTGATCAGGTACAATCTTAAGGTGTTTCTGAGGACAACCTTATGCACATCAATGGTTGATGCTTACAAAGTATCCAAGGATCTTTCTGTCATTAAATTAGATGAATTCTTTTATGATTTTGAACTACATGAGCAAACTAACCTTGATAAAAAGAGAAGGGCATAACTTTAATTGCAGGAAAATCTAAGACAAAATCCAAACCTAAATAAGAGACTGAATCAGAATATGAGTCTGGATCACCAACTGATGAAGATAATCTATCCTCCAAAGTAGCACATCTGGTTAAAAGGATAATCTGAAGAAAGGAATTCACTCGAATATTCATAAAGAAAGAAATATTGAACAAAGACCTAGCCAATGTACAATGCTTCGAATGCAGCAAGAAAGGATACTCCAAAACTGTCTGTCCACTTTTAAAGGAGAGAGAAAGGGAACCAAAAAAGAGAAAGAAGAAGAAGAAGACACTAAAAGCAACTTGAGATGAGTCATTATTAGAATTTGAATCAGACTCAAACCAAATCAACCTTCTAGTACTGATAACAATCCAAGAAGCTTCAAGTTCAGTGTATGAGTCAGACTATAACTCAACATCAGATTCAAGTCAAGTCAATGACTCTGATGAGTCAACTGACGAGGTAACATATCCTTTAGTTGACAAATTTATGTTAATGTTGCCTATCTGACTAAAACCTTGGCTAAATACAAGTCTAAAGTTAAGACTTTACTTAAGGATGTCAAAGACCTTAAGGGAAAATCTAACTCAGACTTATTGACTCAAGTTAGTCAAGTCAGAACCTCAACTCAGGTGTCAAAGCTTGAGGAAGAGAATTTTGATTTGAAAGACCAAGTTAGTAAGTCACAGTCAACCTTGAGTAAGTTCACATCTGGGTCAAAGTATTCATGTATGATGCTTGGATCTAGATGAGCTGCATACAACAAGACTGTACTTGGATTTACTTCGAATCAAAATCATATTTCCTATTTTACCTTAGTCAAAAGACATTCTAAAAATAGACTTGCTTGGGTTTCTAAGTCATGCTTGGTTAATCAATTAGGTTAAAAGTTAGGTTTGGTAAAATTTAACGAATTAGTGTCATGTGTGCAACATAGTAACTTGACTAGTGAAAAGTCCTAGTGAGTAAAGCTAGGCAGCTAAAGTCTTGGTTGAGAACCAAGCAAGAAAATTTCTAGCTAGGAGCTAGGTGAATGAAAAGTCCTAATCAGTGAAACTAGGCAACTAAAGTCTTGTTGAGAACCAAATAAGAAAAATTCCTAGCTGTGAGCTAGGTAAATGAAAAGTTCTAGTGAGTGAAACTAGGTAGCTGAAATCTTGGTTGAGAACTAAGTAGTGAAATTTCTAGCTGGGAGCTAGGTGATTGAAGTCCTAGTGAGTGAAGCTAGGCAAGGAAAGAAATTCTTAGATGGGAGCTAGGTGAATGAAGTCCAAGAGGAGTAAGCTAGGAGCTGAAGCTTGGTAGATAAAGTTCGAGTGTGTGGAATCAGCTGAAAGCTGATTGCTTGGCAAACAAGTCCAAGTGTGTGGAATCAGCTGAAAGCTGATTGCTTGGCAAATAATTCTAAGCGAAATTAGCTTAGAGTTGATTGCTTGACAGCCCAAACTAGATGGGTCAAATCTAGTCAAATAAGTACAAGTAACTTTAAATCATATATCCTACTCAACTACAGGAAAGCAGTTCGATGGTTCCAAAGACCGAAGGAATTTTGGGGTGACTGGCTGGTGATAACTCTCGGTAAGTGAAGTTGAAGGGTCCAGGAGACCAGAGTGTACGGGCAACTGGAGAAGCTTCCAGGCGACTGAGCAATGGCGTTATCGACAACTTGAGCGAGTCGGGTCAAGATCAGATTTGACACCTCTACAGGCGATTAGGGAACCCCCAGTCGATCGTGTAGCGCCGTTATCGTTATCTACTAGATAGAAGTTGCGGCCATGTCAGCATGAATTCAGGCGACCAGGGATCCCTAGTCGACCGGGAAAGTATTATATAAAGGGTTTCGAGGTAGAGCTCAAAAACAAAGAATTCAGAACATCTCTCAGTCTCGTGCTTTCTCGCTATTTGTGCTGCAACCTACACTTTATTTTTGATTGGCAACACCTAGAGTAATATTTTCATTTGTTTTCTGTGTTACCTTATTTATTATAATTTGTGCTTAACTTTTTAGATTCTTTTTTTCTGTAAGATTTCTTCACCTAGGAGAAATTAGAAATAAGAATCACATTTTATAAATTTTGTGTGTGTCTATACTTCTGTTTTGGTTAGTCAACTACTTGCATTCTTAATCTTAGTTGAATCTTTTTGCATATTTACATTGGTCTAGCTATACTTGATTGAATCAATTTCTTGGTTATATTTATTTTCACTTACTACTTTGACTGATTCAACTATTTCAGTTATTTTTATTTAAATATATTCTCGTAAAATTCGTAACGCTATTCACCCCCTTTAATATTGAGTTCGATCCTAGAACCACAACAAAATGGAGTTGTAGAAAAAAGGAATAGGGTGTTGAAAAAGGCCACTAGGATAATGTTGAATGAATATTCACTTCATAGCTTTCAATGGGACGAAGCAATCAATACGCCATGTTATGTGCAAAATCGAACCCTAATTCATAGGTTTTTAGATAAAACACTACACGAATTGTGATTCGGAAAACCTTCCACAATTAAACATCTCAGAGTGTTTGGATGTAAGGTATACATTCTAAATACTAAAGATCATTTAGAAAAATTCTTCGCTAAGGTGGATGAGGGTATTCTTGTAGGACACTCCAATCATAACAAAGCATATAGAATTTACAATAAAAGATTTAAAATAGTTGAAGAATACCTAAATGTTATCTTTGAAGAAAACCCATCTTTAAATCCAACAAAGACAACCAATGTTGAAATACAATTTAAATTAAAAAAATTTAACATTAAATGAGGGAAACGATCAAGGAGAGAAAACCAAGAGAGTGAGAGTGAAAGAATAGAAGGGTCACCACTTAAGAATGTGATCACCACAACTCAAGAACCAAGATCCACTAGGACAACTATCAATTATCCCTTAGATCAAGTCATGGGAGATATTACACAAGGGGTGAGAACTTGATCATATTTTCAAAATGAAGGAAGTCAAATAGCATTGATCTCCCAAATTGAACCAAAAACTATTGACGATGCCTTGCTTAATCTGGATTAGATTTTAGCAATGCAAGATGAATTGTCTCAATTTGAGAGAAGTCAAGTTCGGGACTTAGTTCCTAGATCCAAAGAAAACTCAATCATTGACACAAAGTGGGGTTTTCAAAACAAACTTGATGATAAAGGAGTGGTTGTGAGAAATAAATCTAGATTGATTGCTAGAGGCTTTAATAAAGTAGAAGTGTTGGATTATGATGAAACATTTGCACTCGTAGCTCAATTGTAGTCCATTAGGATGATGTTAGCATTCGCTGGTCACAAGGGTTTTAAATTGTATCAAATGGATGTGATGTCAATATTTCTAAATGGTTTTATTAAGGAATAAGTTTATGTTGAGCAATCACCGGGGTTTGAAAATGCATAATTTCCAAACCACGTGTTTAAGCTTAAAAAGGCCTTGTATAGGCTAAAACAAGCACCTCTTGCTTGGTATTAACGATTGTCAATATTCTTAGTGTCTAAAGGATTTCATAGAGGGCAAATTGATCCTACACTAATTTTGAAAAATAGTGGAAATGACATCTTTATGATCCAAGTATATGTGGATGACATTATTTGTGGTTCTACAAACAAAGATTATCTAAATGAGTTCATAAATCACTTGAACAATGAATTTGAAATGAGTTTGGTTGATGAGTTGACATTTTTCATAAGACTACAAATTAAGAAAACCAAAGAAGGAATATATATTCATTAATCTAAATATGCAAAAGAAATCTTAAAGAAATTTGGAATGGGTAATGCAATAGAAACATCTACTCACATGGCAACCAACACTAAGTTAGACAATGATCTTGAAGGTAAGAAAGTAGATCCAAAGTTGTATCGTAGCGCTATAGGTAGTCTCCTATATCTCAAAGTTAGTAGATTCGATATTTTGTTTGATGTGGGTATGTGTGCAAGATATCAATCTTGTGCTAAGGAGTCACTTCTATGTGCAGTCAAACAAATTCTTTGATACCTAAAGGGAACTCAAAACGTAGGACTATGGTGTCCAAGGACTGAAATTTTTTATCTTGTGGGATACTTTGATTCCGATTATGCCAGATGCAAATTGGATTGAAAGAGCACTAGCGGAGGATGTCAATTTCTTGGATCCTCATTAGTTAGTTGGTCAAGTAGGAAGCGACATTGCATAGTACTCTCGACAACCGAAGATGAATATATCGCTATGGGGGAGTGTGTATCACAATTATCATGGATGACTCATACTCTAGAGGACTATAGACTCATCAACAAAAATGTACAAGTTCTTAGTAATAATGTGAGTACCATAAGCTTGACCAAAAATCAAGTACATTATTCAAGAACAAAGCACATTGAAATAAAACATCATTTTATATGAGATCATGTAGCTAGAGGTGATATTGAACTTAATTGTGTTGAGTCCAAATCAAACCTAGCCAATATTTTCACTAAATCACTCCCCAAAGCAGAATTTAGCTATTTACAACGAGAATTGGGAATGCACTTAGTAGAATAAACAAACAATCCTCCATGATCACTCAAGTAAAATGCAAAACATAAAAAAGAAAAGAAAACATGAACTCAAATGCATCTCCCAAGAACTTAAGGAATACCTTGCTTGTGCATTGAGACATCTAGATGGGGGTGAGATGCTAGGATCAACTTCTTGGTTCATAATTCTTGTTATGATGCATTATTTTAAGACAAGAGTTGAACATTCTTCATGAATCATTAATTTGACCAATCATGGGGAAGACCAATACATAATTCATGTGTATTTAGTCCGAAGATCATGATTGGACATCCCAACACAAAAACACCCAACATAACTCACTTATGAAATAAGACTTACCCATACCTAATCAAATATGTTGGAAGGTGAATTGAGCGAGGAAATATGCTCAAAACCTCTGAAATCAGGCTAGAAAACCAATATCAGACATATCAATCGACTGTGTCAGAAACACAATCGACTGATACGTCGATAATTCGATATTGTGAGTCTAACAGTCGATTGATTGTTATTGTCAATTGACTAGTGAGATCCAGATCAGTCACAGAAGAAGGTCAAAGACTCAATTTCTTGATAACAGTCAACTAATAGTGGCAATCAATCGACTGATGAGGATAGGGATTGGGACAGAAGCATATCGAAGACCCGATTGCTTGATAATAGTCGATTGATGCATCACATCAATCGATTGATGGCGCTGACATTTGATTCTCACCGACCTCTTGTGATTTTTCTTAAACCCTCTACACTGTACCCTAAATGCGAATTCTCTTGATTTTTATGCCCTGAACCCTAATCCCCAACTTACCTACACACGTAGTACCTTCTGATCCCGGAGTCCCTTTCCGGCTAGGTCATCACTACTCATCGACGTCGCCGATGGAGTCTTCTCCGCCATATCTCCCTCACCCCATGTTTCAATCACTGTCTTACTAGGTACACCCGATTTTCCCTTAGCACTCCGTCGGCCGAAGGTCTTCTAGTCGGTGCTCTATTGCACTGTCACTTTTCCCACTCTAAGTTCTAGGTTTTATGTGTCTTGTCTCAGTGTCTCATTGGTGGCCTTATCTCTGGGGAGTAAGCAGAGAACAGTAATCCCTTCTCTTCGATCAGTCTCTACACTCGACCCATTGGAATGACGCCTAGGTAATGATTGTTAGATCCCATACTCCTTTCATTCATTTAATTTTTTTGGGATACTAATTACATTGTTGATGCATCATGCATTCATTAGACCAAAACAAAAATGTAGGCTCCAAGAGGGCAAGGGTACCTTTAGAGATAATACATCTAAGACACATCTAGTGAGTTAAGGTTTCAGATTATTCTTGCACGATACTTGCATGCAAAAGTTTTTCGTTCCTACTATTCAGATGTTCTTGAAATGATAAGTTAGATAAGTTGTTTTATTGTGATCACCACATTAATATCGACCTGCTAATTAACTTTTATGAAAACATTTGACCTGTTGGTGATGGTCTAATTTATACGACTTGCGTAGCTAAACACGACTTAGATTTCACGCTAGACATACTTAGGGCATTTCTAGGATGTAGGCCCTCAGATAGTTCCTTCGTATGTTATCCATCATATAATGAGCCCTCCCTGTGCCTTTTGATCAACTCACCATTAGCTTGATGTATGAGTCACTATATCATTGGCCTCGACCCCTTAGTTTGAGAATATTCTCTGTCAATGGTCTATTTTCCCTTGACAATGTCCTCTATAAGGTCGTAGTTGGGTGTATACTTCCCATTGTCACTCGTGGTCTATCCAAGGTAAGGATAAGCCATCTTTTCATGTTATATTCATTTCGGCATAGGTTAGTCAGTGATGTAGCCCTAAATGTGTTTCACTGCATCATGCATTTCACCCATTCCATCCAGAAAAAGATTCATATGTCATTAGGGAACATCATTACATCACGGCTAGCATCATTGGGCATCAATGCCACTAGAGGAGACATTAGACCTTTGACGGAGACATATGATTGGATTGGTCTACGTACCTTCTCACTTGCTCACATGCAACCGGGCGACGGGACCATGGTTTGGAACCCCGGTTACGGGGATGCTGATGATGATAATCAAATTAAGGGTGCGGAGGAGGTACCTCAGCTACCTGCATCGGATCTCGAGGACAACACCGATCGTATGGAGGAGGACATTGAGCCATTAGATACACGTGTCTAGGAGATGGGTCTGGAGCTGAGTGCATGTCTTGACATCATTGATAGCCACCATATTGCGCAGGACGCTCGTCTTGACGCTATTGAGCGTTGTCAGATTGTGCGAGACACTCGTCTTGACTCTATTGAAAGTTGTCAAACTACGACCTAGTCTGCTATTGACTCTCTGATGCAGATGTTCCAGTCATGGATGTTGGGACATCCTCCTCCTCCATCATCACCTCCGCAAACTTCTCTAGCTGACGATGATGCAACTACACCTATGTTAGATTCTGATTAGGAGTTGGGTGCTGATTGATATATCTTGTTATTGACTCATGCTGTGATACTGTTATGGCATGTATCATACTTGTCTTATTTTGCCTCATTATAGGCATATTTTGTATGATTGACATCAGTTATATGCAATCTTTCTAGTTTTTGTTATCTATTTGTGTTTTGTTTTCGAGGGTGTGCTCTGTACTTTGGTTGTTGTTATTTTTACGAGTTGATGTTTTGACAGGGGAGTGCCTTATCTTTGATTACTTGTTGGTGCTCTTAACTTACAGGGGTGTGCCCTATATTGTTATAGTTGCTTGAGTTAAGGGGGATGTTGCCCTCTATACTAGTCTTGCAAATTGTACTTGTCATGTTGCATATTTTTCTGTGACCACTCATCCCTTCCTATTGAGATTTTTTGATGATCATTGAAAAAGGGGGAGAAATCATATATCTTATGACAAAATCATGTATCTTATGACACTTGCATCACATATGACATTCATATGGTGTGGTAAGCGTAAATTTAAAATTCCTCTTAAACTACATGAATGATTTATTATTGTCAAAAGATAGTCTAATCTTAAATGGTTTGTCAAATATTATAAAGAGGGAGATTGTTGATGCAATCATGTCTACGGAATATAATTTTTATGTTTGATAACATTTAAGTTAAGCTAATGAAATGAGATCTCACTTGTGTGAAGAGTGTGCAGCGAAAAATCCTTGTAGGTTGGAGATCAAATACAAGGAAAGGAAAGTCTAAGAAGGTCGAGGATCAAATTCTTGACAAGAGGAAGTCCGTGCTGTTAGGACCGAAAGAATTTAGATATCTTAACAGTGGTATGATATTGTCAACTTTGGACCTAAGCCCTCATGATTTTATTTTTGGGCTTTACCCAAAAGGCCTTATACCAATGGAGATATCTTTCCCTTATAAGTCCATGATCTTTTCCATGTGTTTTCCATGTGGAATTTTATTTGCAACCTTGCAACCCCAACAATCCCCCCTTCAAACAAAGAACCACAGGGCCCCTCGTCCGATCCTCGATCCACCAGGTCTTTCTGTCACTTGGTCTACCTGACCTACTATGACTTCCTTGCCTAGCCACAATTAAGACTTTCTGCCTAGTGTCTGGTCCTCTTGATCCGGACATGAGAGCCCTACTTCCTTTGTTCAAGGTCAATATTCTACTCACATGGCTTGATTAGAGCATAGCTCTTGTGCACAGTCGGCGGTTAGACCTTCTTGCAGTATGGGCTCTGATACCAATTGTTAGGATCGAAGAAATTTAGATATTTCTATAATGGTATGATATTATCCACTTTGGGCTAAGCTCTCATGATTATGTTTTTGGGCTTTACTCAAAAGACCCATACCAATGAAGATGTCTTTCCCTTATAAGACCATGATATTTCCCATGTATTTTCAATGTGCGACTTTGTTTGCAACCTTGCAACCTCAACACGTGCAGGTCGAAAGATCGAATGCAAGGCATGAAAGTTCAAGAAAGTTAATGACCAGATTCTTGGCAAAAGGAGGAAACCCAAGCAAATCGCGGATCAGATGCAAAGGTGGATGAAGACCCAGAGATGAGGAACCTCAATGCATGAAAGTCCAGAGAACAAAAGGTTCATCGGACATCAGGTACTTGGGAACGAGGGCAAAGAAGCTTTAGACAATTTCAACTTTTTGGAAGGTTGACAAAAGAACATTAGTCGATTGATTACTTGATCAATTGACTAATACTTTAGAAAAACATTGGATCAAAGTATTAGTCTATTGATTGAACCATCAATTGACTAGGCCGATCAGAAATTGCATAGAAGCGAGTCAAACTCGATTGAAGATTTGACTGATGGGATTAGTCGATTGATGCTTGATATCAATCAACTGATGCCAATTAGAAATCGCACAGAAGTGAGTCAAATTAGACTAGAGATTCAACTAATGGCATTAGTTGATTGATATCAAACATCAATCAACTGATGTAGATCAGAAATCAATAGAAGCGAGTCAAACTCGATTGAAGACTAGACTGATGAAATTAGTAGAATGGTCAAATTCAACACTCAGCTATAGTTTAAATAACTGACAAAATTAGACAGATTTTAGAAGATTTAGAGGTTGTTCAACGACATGAGCGGTCGTCGGAGACCATATCAATCGACTGATGGTGTGCACCAATCGACTAAAATCTCAAATGAAGCCAACAGTTTAGCTCGAGTCAAGCACTCATATAAAAAGGAAAATGACTTTGTTTGAAGGTCTCAAGCCAATGTTTTCATGCAAACTCATTGCTAAGAAGTTTTTGAGCTCAACCTCCATCTTTGGTGTATGTATTTGAAGAAGAATAAGCCTACATCCATCAAGAAAATCATTGTAATCTCTTCTTGATTCATCTCCTTTTTGTATTGTGGGTTGAGACTACTGTAGAAGGTTTCTCTGCCTTCGGTTTTGGCTTGAGAAGGAGGAAATTATTAGTGGTGGTAGATCGCTAGGAATAGGTCTTGGATTAGTCATCTTAAGAGGAATATACCAAGTAAAACAAACGTGTTAGCATTGTGTGTGTGCTGAGTTTATTATGTCTTCAAGTTTTTGTTGTGCAAGTTCATTAACGAAGTAATTAGAGATATTCAACCCCCCTTATAGCTCGCAAGGTCCTAACAGACTCTTCCTATCTTTTATTATTTCCCAACCAGGTCGAGGAGAGATAGGTGTCTTCTATTTTGTAGCCTGTCCAAGTACCCAATTCATGGGGGGATACCCTATTTCTCACAAACACCGGAAAGGATTCTACTTCTTTATCCACCCACTTGTTCCTTTCTCTTTTCCCATCTCCTAGCAACAAGACCTTCTGCCCCTACCACTTCTCGGCCTCTTTAGGGATAACACGATCTTCAATCAAGAAAGTTGAGCCTTACAAAGCCATCGCTACAATGTGACCTCGCTGATCGAGAAAGATATATTGTTCTACTTTGGGATGAGTCCCATAGAAACCAACTAGACCAGCTACTACTTCCAAGTATCTATCTTGTCATTTCCTTGGTTGCCTAACCCCTCTTTTAGCTCCATTGCACGCCCCTGCACTTTTTCCCCTCACATTCTTTTTTCTTCTTTTATTCATTTTATTGCTTTGGCTTTTGTTTTACCCTTGTTGTTTATTTGCCAACGGACTAGATGCTAAGGTCTACTATTGCTAAACACATGAAGTGGCTAGCTTAATAGTCCAACTTAGTTCGGGAGCAACCGAGACCTATTGTCTTCAATGTGACCTTCTCCTCGATCCCCTATCACGGGATTGGGAGATTCCCCAAATGTCTTAAATAGGTGCCCCCTTGGAGCCTCCAAAGATACTAAAAATTAACAAACTTTTCTAAAAAGTTGGGGGCACTTTGCTAAAATACAAAATTTCCTAAAAAATAGGGGGCGCCACCAACAAACAAGAACATGTTGGGAAGCATGGCTTAACCGTGTTGGCTTCTATTAGCAAAACACGACCATGCCTACAAGAATGACTAGGCCGTGTTTAACTCTGGAATTCTTCTTGGTGGGTAATAGCAAGAAGCATGATCGTGTCAGGGGAAACGACCAAATTGTGCTTCATTCTAGAAGTCCAATTGTTGCTCCGTTTGCTCATATTTCTCCGTAGGTGGTGCATGGCCGTGTTAGGGGACACGACCAAGACACGGCCAAACTGTGCACCATGCTAGAATGTTCCCTTCCAAGACTCTTTGACTCTGGTCAAGCTCTAAATCCGTGTCCTGTCAATGAACAAGTATAAATAACTATTCTCCGAACTAAAAAAATAAAAATGATGCAAAAGTTAATGAAGCCATGCAAGATATGCTCATGTAATGAATTAAAAGCATGCCAAACAATATCAAAAATATACACATGAATACACACATCAGCTAGCCCTAGAATCAATCGAAGCCATCCAATGGGCCATAGAGCAATCAACTATTGAGGAGCAAACTCGCCTCTCCGTAGAGGTCAAATGATTCCATGCCGAGATGACCACCTATTGGGTCGAGGTAGAGGATAGGTGGAAAACCCGCAAGGAGGAGTTTCTGTCCTTAGTGAAAGTCTATCCTCTCACTAGGGCCTGACTTTCAATGATATACTCAAATCTTGGGCTACTCTTTTCTTTGAATAAGACTTCGTGAGTGCAATGGAGCAATTTTGGGCACAAGACTATCCTCCCACTAGGGCCTCGACAAGGTGTTGGAGTCCATTCCTCGAGAACTGTTTGGTTCCTAGCCATCTTTGCATCCTAGTTAGGATATTACTACCACACTGTTTCATGTTGCTAAGTATTTGTTTGGGTATTCTTCTCTGTAATGGATTCACACTAACAAGTTCTTGTTTGGTTTTAAATCCTTGATTTTTTCACAAGAATCCCATCACCCTTTCCCTCGTCACAAGGGATGTTATGCTTAACCTAATTCTTAACCTCTAGATAGGGAGGTTTGGTGTATATTGAAGAAGAATAAATATGAACCTGAATCAAGACCTGGCATAGACCAAGGGAAGAGAGAGAGAGAAGGTCTAGTCAATCTCTTAGATGCAAGGGAGAAACATGAATTTATACTAGACTTGGCCTAGGTCTAGGAGAGGGAGAAGGTCAAGTCGATCCCTTATCTAAAAGGGAGAAATGCAATTCAATATGAGACTAGGACTAGGTCTGGGAGAGGGAGGTGACAAATTTGATGCCTTAGTCAAAAGGGAGAAATGTGAATCGATCCGAGACTTGGCCTAGGCCTAGGAGAGGGAGGAGACTGAGTCGATCCCTTAGTCAAAAGGGAGAAATATGAATCAATCTGAGACCTTAATTAGGTCTAGGAGAGAGAGGAGGTCGAGTTAATCCCTTAGTTAAAAGGGAGAAATATGAATCGATCCGAGACCTTGCTTAGGTTTGGGATAGGGAGGAGGCCAAGTAGATCCTTTAGTCAAAAGGAAGAAATATGAATTGATCCTAGACCAAGCCTAGGTTGGGAGAAGGAGAAGACTGAGAAGGGGGTTCCAACCAACCCATGTCGTGCTTAGGGCTTTATTATTAATAGATAGAAAGAACTTTGCACTAAGACTAGCTAACTTATGCGTATACTCATAATAACCCCCAGAAAGTAAAAAATGACTCTTACTTGCAAAAAAGAGAGAAAAATGAGAAAAGAAAACAAAACGACTCTTACTGGTATTACAACTGTAGGTGGAAAGCATTCTACGATCTCAGCAACTCCTTGTCGCTTGTCTTGTCAGTAGTATGTGCCTACACTAAGCTTTCAAGCAATCTAGTATAGGTCTTTCCATTCTCATTTAACTTGTCAGCTGAGCTTTCTTCTAGACCCACTCCTCGACCTAAAATGAGCAGGCACTCAGCCTCTTGTTATAAATCGAATAAAACCTTGCGCTTGTTAGTTGCTAACCGAATTGCAACCGCATCTCTTTTTTCCTCTACCAAGTCTAGGTCAAGGACTTGCCTCTCGATGTTACCATCAATATAAGCCTCGACCTGAGTTATTTCTAGCCCGATCTCCATTGGAGCCACCACCTTTGTGTCATATACCAAGATGAAAGGGGTCGTGCTGGTGGCCTCTTTGAGAGTTGTTTGGTATTTCCACAACACACTAGGCAATTCTTCCACCAACTCCCCGACATGTGATCTAACTTAACTCCGAGTCCTCTAGCAATATCTTAATTCACTATCTCCACCCGTCCGTTACTTTGGCGATAAGCCACTGAGGTGAACACCTACTGAATCTTGAGTTCTTAACACTCATCTTTGATCTTCTTTCCTTGGAATTATTTTTCATCGTGTGACAATAACTTCCTAGGTATGTTGAAATAGTAGACAATGTTCTTCCATAGGAATTTTATAACCGCATCTTCTGTAATCCTCAACATCGGCTCGACTTCCATTCACTTGGAAAAGTAGTTCACTCCCACCCACTTTTGAGACAGTCTCAGAGGGAAGGGTTCTACAATGATGATTCTACAATGGTCGAAAGGACACATGGCTATCACGACTTTCATCAACTCGACTGACTACATTGTCAGATTTTGGAGCTTCTGGTAGCTAGTGCATGCATCTATCCATCATGAGGACTCCAATCCCACTCCCTTTTGTGGTAGACGACCCATCCATAAATATATGCTAACCATCTCCCCTCCTATGGAATTGAGGTCTCGATCAGGAATTCCGCCAAGGATTGTGCATTCATAGCGATACGTGGTTTGTACTGGATATTGTACTCGCTAAGCTCAATCAACCATTTAACTAATATTTTGGACACCTTTGGACAATAGCGATGGAGTTATTGTTCAAGACTATGATGGGACAGAGAGGAAATAAGGGCGTAGCTTTCGAGTGGTGAGGACCAACGCCGTAGTTAATTTCTCTAAGTCGGTGTACCTACATTTAGCCCCCTTAAGGAGGTGACTGAAGTAATAGATAGGAAGTTGATCCCTTTTGGTGAATCAAAACTGAACTGATTTCTCCTTCAGAGGTTGCTAAGTAGATCCATATCCTTTTGCTCGGACTCAGCTTGGCCAACACGGGCAGCGCAACAAAGTAACTCCTCAACTCTTGAAAGGTTTGCTTGCATTGGTCGTCCTAGTGGAAGCAGGCAACTTTTTGGAGGACCTTAAAGAAAGACAAACTCCTATATATCCACAGAGTGAGAGATGAATCTATATAGGGTCGTGATATGACCTGTTAACCTCTGCGCTTCCCAAATGGTCTTCGGTTATTGCATTTGCTGTAAGGCTTGGATCTTCTCGAGATTTGCTACAATCCCTCTCTTGGTCACTATGTATTCTAGGAACTTTCCACTATGGATTTTGAAGGTGCACTTAGCTAGATTTAGTTTCAAAATTTACTTGTATTTCATGGCAAACCTCTCTTCCAAGTCTTGGACTAGAGAGTTGGACCGAGCCGACTTTACCAGGTGTCGTCTACATATACCTTAATGTTGTAGCCGAGCTAATGGATGAAGACCTTATCCTTTAAGCATTGATAAGTGGCTCCCACATTCTTCAACCCAAAAGGCATCACAATATAGCAAAAGGTTTCTTCGGAAGTAATAAAGTTGACCTTATCTTGATCCCATCGAGCTAGAGGTCTCTAATGTTACTCTTTGTAGACATCCAACATGTAGATGAGTTCATGTCCCATGGTTGAATCCACCAACTGATATATGCAAGGGGAGTGGATAATAGTATTTTCGATAGACTTTATTGAGTTCTTGGAAGTTCACGCATACTCTTCATTTTATATCCACTTTGGGTTCCAATACGATGATAGATAACCATGTTGAGAACTAGACATCTCGGATATGTCTTACCCTCAACAACTTTTCCACTTCGGCCTTAATCACTTTATCCTTTTTTGGACTAAAATATCTTCATTTTTGCTTGATAGGCTTGGCAACGAGGAGCACATCGAGCCGATGCTCTATGGCATTCAAGTGTATTCCAGTAAGCTGAGCTTCCCATGCAAATATATTCAAATTCTATGTCAGGCAGGTGATTAAACATGGCTTGAGGTCCCCCAAGAGGCCAGCTGCCACATTGGTAACTTTATCAAGACACTTGGGAACTATTGATATAGGCTCCCTATCCTCCTTGGTTATGATATATGTCTCGACCTCCTACAACAAGTGTACCTCCAAACTATGTATTTTGGCCAACCCGCTTTCCTCCATCTCATGTCAGCCCCTTTTGAGTCTGTCCAAACCATCTCTACATAGCACTGTCAGGACATAAACTAGTCCCTACGTACTTCTCCCACCTGTATGTCAATTGAAAATTTATCTTCTGGTGATATGGTGTATCTATCGCTTGGAAGGTAGAGAGGGCTTGTAAAGCCAAAGAGAGAGGTCACCACCGGTTGGAGCTCCTCTAGATTAAGTTGCATCCGAAGGCATCCTTAAAGAAAGCATTCACTAAGCTTCCCACATTCACGAATACCCATGCCACCTCAATATTGACCAATGAGGCCCAAACCACCAACGCATCATTGCGGGGCAATGAAACACCTTCCATGTCCTGAGGTCTGAACTAAGGATAGGCATTTCTAGCTATCTCTTATCGAGTATTGACTTTTAAGTTCTCCATCAGGTGATTATGTGCCCTCCATGTCTGTTTGAATCTCTATTGGTAGCTCCTCTTGAAATAATATTTATAACTCCCTAACTGGGGGAGGATTCTCTTGAGGTCGCTCTCTTTGGATCCACAGTCGGAGGGTTGTCCTATTAGTTCAGAATCCCATCTCTGCTCTGGTCACTTGCTCAGTCGTTCCATCCTCTAGATCTTATCTCTTGGCAGAAGAATTCTCGATGAGTTACAAGGGCTGGATGTTCAGGTTACTCTGAATTGCCCGCATTATCTTCTCACCCAATTGGAGGCATGCTTGGATGGTGTGCCCATATTCCTAGTGGCAGGAGAAGAAAAGCCAAGAGGGAGCACTCCGCGTGTCCCTATCATGACCTGCGAAGTAGCTGGTGATCCTCCAAAATTTGCATAGCTCTCTCCTTGGGCATTCTCAAAGGGCCATACCAAGCAGCCTGGTGAGGCAACTCGGGTTTAGCAAGCAGTTGAGGCACCCCTCTGTGATTTGCTTGATCTCTCATTGACAGTGCATTTTTCTAGTCCACTCACCTTTCTTTCTCGGTCTCCTCCATGTTGTTTACTGTTTAGTCCTTCCCAAGAGGTCCTCATAGTCAGAAAGAAGTTTTTTGATCAAAGATATGAAGAAATCCTCTTCTCGTAATCCTTGCGAGAAAGCGCTAATGAGAATGTCCAAGGTAGTCATTAGTACTTCCAAGTCAAAAGAAATAGAAGAATGCATGGGGACAAAAGGAAATAATTAGAAGTTTTTAGCTAAGTGAAATAGTAATTAGCCTGTTGTATCTCATGCCCATTCACTTCACCATATAATATGTACATATAAGGAAGACTTCAGATGTTTGCTATCTACCATACAAAGTTCATCCAGCTGCTCATTTTGTTTGATTATGAATTTGTTTGGCTTAGTTTGAACTCTTGATTCATCATACCTCAACTTATAAGTTACTCATTATTTATCTGAATCAATGACTAGTTGCCACCCGTTTCGAAGAACTTCAAGAACTATCTGAAGCATAAACTGGAGGAAATGAATATTGAGGAACTAATTGTTAGTTAGACTTTACATTGAGAAAGACAATATGAGTTTAGAGAAGAAATTGGTCTATTAAGCTACTATGAAAGTCAAAGTGATTGAGCATTGTCAAAACTCAAAACAGAATAACCACATATCTTCCAAAGTGGTTAAAGTGGGACCCAGAGGAAGCATCAAGAAAAAAATCTCTAAGAATGCTACAATTATGACTGAGTTGGTCACAATTCCTCGAAATGAAAGAAGTCGAGGAAGAAGCACGAGGCCAATCTGATGGAAAAAATCATCGGGTTATATATAGACCTTTGTGTTGTGGTCAAGAAGTGAACCTAGTAGGTTCTAACCCAAGACAATGGGGGTCCACAACTTTGAAGTGGTCAAGAAGTGAACCTAGTAGGTTCTAACCCAAGACAATGGGGGTCCACAACTTTGAAGAATTCAAAGATAGGAAAAAATTATTCAAGGGGAACTTGGCAACCTCAGACATCAAAAACCAAGGAAAAGTGATTCTAAAGGTGACCTCAGGAAAGGAGTTGACTCTCAATAATTAATGCTGTCAAACGGGCCAAACTGTGGCATGGTGGGTCAACCCGCCAAAAAATCATCATATGGCGGGGCAGGCCGGCCCGTCAGCCTGGCAGGATAGAAAATCCCCAACCCAAGGTGGGTTGTGAGTTAGGCGGACTGGGCCAGCCAACGAGTCCATGAAAAAATAAAAAATATATATATAGAAAAGGTTGAAATTTTTAAGTTTGGATTGTGGATTAGGCGAGTCAAGCTCACATGGCCATTGAGTTTTCCGCTTTAGCTTTAAATTTTAGAAGAAATATTTTTCTCAACTCGCGGGGCCAACCCAAGCCCACCATGGGATGATCCATATGGGTCAGCCTGCCTAGACCTGCCTTATAATGCGTTGATAAAATTTCTACCCAATCAGTTTAAATTGTTTGACGAGGCGAGCCAACCCGACGAGCCCAATCCAAATTGTCAATTATAAGTCTCCATGACCAAGATGACTTGAATACCTCAAGTCAAAGAAAACTTGCATTCAAGCTGCAATGAGATCTTTATTGACATATCCATACATATAGAGAACCATATGAAGTCTCATGACAGGTCACTCCAATGAATCAGTTACCTTTAACTAGCATCCACGTTTAACTCTCGACATCCCAACGTCTCCAGCCAGTGAGGAGCGGCTGCTTGGATAAATCAAGGAGTATAACATGTGATAGTCTCACATAATCAATGATATATGAATACATCAATTCATCGACTAGGGATGTTTCTATACGTTCATAATTACACATGTCGAGATGCTCACTAGTTGTGATCCAATCACAAGTTCTCTCATGCTATGGATTGTATTACAGATATTCAGTAAGTGAGTTTAAGATCCAATCATATACATAAAGAATGTGCACTCAAATAGTAAATCATTTATTTATCCAATAAATAGTACATACCATAAGGCGATTGCCTTAGGACACCTCTCAAATATAGCATACTCTCACTTGGCCTAATGTCAATCGCCATGATATCCAATACCATAGGTTTGGACGTGACTCTCAAAGTTTATTTGTGGTAGAGCCTTTGTCAAAGAATTCGTTAGGTTCCTTTTGGTGAGAATCTTATCGATTTGTATTTCATTCCTACTGATGATCTCTCTGATCAGATGATAGCAACGAAGCACATGTTTGGATTATTGGTGAGACCTAGGTTCCTTTGCCTAAGCAATGACTCTAGTGTTGTCACAGTAAACTGGTAACGCTTCAACAATGGTTGGAACCACTCCTAGTTTAGAGATGAACTTCTTGATCTAAATCACTTCCTTTGCTGCTTCAGAAGTTGCAATGTATTCCGCCTCAGTTGTAGAATCCACAACGATGTTTTGCTTGGAATTCTTTCAACTTATTGCGCCTCTGTTCAATGTTCATATGTATCCAGACTGAGACTTGGAGTCATCCTTTTCTATTTGAAAGCTGACATCAGTATACCCGTGAGTAACTATATCACTATCTTGATATACCAAGAACACATCCTTAGTTCTTCTCAAGTACTTAATGATTGTCTTAACAACCGCCCTATGATCCATGCCTGGATTTGACTGGTATCTGTTCATGACACTCAGAGAGTATGATACATCAAGCTTTGTACATAACATAACATACATGATAGATCCTATCGCTGACGCATATGGTATCTTACTTATGCAAATCCTTTCGTCTTCTGTGCATGAACACATAGACTTCAAGAGGTGACTCCCATGTTGCATGGGTATATAGTCTTTCTTGGATTCATCCATGCTAAAATGCTATAGCACTTTATCTATATATATAGACTGCAAAAGACCAAGAAACCGTTTCGATCTATCTCTATAGATCTTAATCTCGAGGATGTAGGTTGCTTCTCCCATACCTTTCATGAAGAAAGTTTTGGATAACCAACCCTTCACTGACTGTAGAACATGCACATCATTTCCTATAAGCAATATGTCATCAACATACAATACTAGGAATACGACTGCACTCCCACTAACCTTCTTGTACACACAAGGTTCATCAAAATTTTGTGAGAAATCAAACTCTTTTCCTCATCAAAAAGGATATTCCAACTCCTGAATGCTTACTTCAATTCATAAATGGATCGTTGAAGCTTGCATAATTTATTTTTATCAACATATGTGAAACCCTCGGGTTGTATCATATACATCTCCTCAAATAGATTTTCATTGAGGAAAGCCGTTTTCATATCCATCTATCATATCTTATAATCATAATGAGTTACTATGGCTAGGAGTATCCGAATGGATTCAAGCATAGCTACTAGCGAGAAGGTTTTGTCATAGTCAACACCTTGCTTTTGACGATAGCCTTTTGCCACTAATCTTGCTTTGTAGATAATTATATTACCATCCATGTTAGTTTTCTTCTTAAAAACTCACTTGCACTCGATAGGCGTAATGCCTTCACATGGGTCTACCAAGTTCCAAACTTGGTTTTTGTACATGAAATCCATTTCTGACTTTATGGTTGCTAGCCACTTTTCCCTTTCTGAACTTTTCAGAACTTCCTCATAATCAGTAGGTTCCTCATCCTCAATGAGCAATACATCATTTGACTCACTTATGAGAAATCCATATCTCTCAGGAATCGTACGTATCTGACCAGATCTATGAAGAGGTAGTATCTCTATAGGTTCAGCCGATAACTCATCATCATGAGTAATCATTTATGGTTCTTGACTAGGTGTCTTTTCAGTGTCTATTGGAGTATCTTAAACTTCCTCAAATTCAACTTCACCCCCCACTGTTCTCCTACAAGATAAACTCTTTATCTAGGAACACAACATGCCTTAAAACAAACACCTTTTGTTCCAAGGAATGATAGAATTGGTAACCCCTAGTTTTCATAGGGTAATGAATAAATAGACACTTATCAGATTTAACATCTAGCTTGTCTGATGCTGTCCTCTTCACATAAGCAGGACAACTCCATATCTTCAAGTAAGATAGATGAGGTTTTTTACCAGTCCACTTCTCAAATGGAGTAGTAGAGACTACCTTGGTTGGGACTTTGTTTAGCAAGTAGACAGTTGTCTCTAGTGTGTAACCCCAAAAAGATTTGGTAAGACTTGTATGATTCATCATTGACCTAACCATGTCCAACAGGGTTTGGTTTCACCTTTTTGATACACCATTATGTTGTGGCATATAAGGCGGAGTCCATTGAGACAATATCTCATTGTCCCTTAGATAATCTTGAAACTCTTGACTTAAGTATTCACCACCTCGATTAGATCAAAGTATTTTAATACTTTTGCCAAGTTATTTCTCTACTTCATTTCTAAATTCTTTGAACTTTTCAAAAGCCTTAGATTTGTATCTCAATAGATATACATACCCATATTGTGAATAATTATATATTAAGGTAATGAAGTAGCTATAACCACCTCGTGCTTGAGTTGACATCGGTCCACATATATCAGTATGTATGAGGCCAAGTAACTCTTCCACTAGTTTACCTTTTCTCGAAAAGGTAACTTAATCATCTTTCCTTTTAAGCATGAGACACATGTATCAAATGAATCCAATTCAAATGATTCCAAACTACCAACTTTTTGTAGTTTGGACATGTGTTTCTTACTTATATGGCCAAGACGACAATGCCACGAGTAAGAGGTTAATTGATCATCCATCTGAGCATGCTTGTTGCTCATTCCGATATTGAATACGTCATTGGATATATCTAGCACATAGATGTCATTGCATAATATTTTAGTCCCATAAAGAACGTCATTCAAAGTTATGTAACAACAATTATTACTAAATGTCAAATGAAAACCTTTTCTATTTAAATAGGAAATAGAAACAATGTTCTTTATTAATGCAGAAACAAAATAACAATTATCGAATCCCAAAACTAGTCCACTAGGAACCTTTAACAAATAAGTTTCGATGGTGATAGATGCAACCTTTGTTCCATTGCCAACTCGCAAATTTGATTCTCCCTTGACCAGTTTTCTACTATTCCTTTGCCCCTGTATGTCATTACATATATGTGAGCCACACCTTATATCCAATATCCAGGTATTTGAGGAAATAGTATGACATTCAATAACGAAGATACCTAAAGTAGATGAGACATCAGATGTTGTCTTCTTCTTCATGGACTCAAGATAAATCTTATAGTTTCTTCGCTAGTGACCCATCTTGTCACAATGGTAACATGAGTCCTTTGATACTGGTTCTACTATTTTGGCTTTCTTCTTCTTTCCTTTGGCTCGATGCTTTGACTTCCTCTTAGAACCTTTCTTCGAAGAGTCAACTCATCACAATCGTCTTATCTTTCTTAACAGAAGGCTCCACAGTCTTGAGCATGTTGATCAACTCAGGAATCGAGGATTCAATACGGTTCATCCGATAGTTCATCACAAACTGTGAATAACTTTTGGGCAAACTGTGCAAAACTAAATTAATATTTAATTCATGATCCATCACAAAACCAAGTGATCCCAGTCACTCAATGAAGTCGTTCGTCTTTAGTACATATTGTACCATAGACGAATCCTCTTGCATCCGTGAGTGAAAGGGGAGCTTGGAGATATTTAACCGTTCGAATCTCGCTTGTTCATCAAACAACTCACGTAGATGAAAAACAATAGTATGAGCATCCATATGCTCATGCTGTTTTTGTAATTTAGGAGACATCGAGGCTAGCATGATGTAGCTTTCCAGATCCGAGTCAGCCATATGCTTTTGATAGACCAACCTTTGGTCATCAGTATCATCTGCAAGAGGTTCGAGAAGAGGCTCTTCAAGGACATAGGCTATTTTTTCAGATTTGAGAACAAATCTCAAATTTTGATACCAGTCTAGGAAGTTCGGTCCAGTCAGTTTGTTTGTGTCCAAAATCGAGTACAAATTCAAAGACGTCATGCATAATCTAATAACATAGAAATACAAAACGAGATAAATATATGAGAGATGATTTTTGTAAATGTAAATAATTTACATACATACAAGAATCTCACTTATTTATCGAATTCAAGAGCCCTTACTTTGAATTCGGGAGATTGTAAATTTTTCTCCAAGTGGGTTGATATCCACCATAGATAAGAACAACCTTAGAGTGAGTCCAACAAGCCATTCTCAGCTATATTGGTAGGTATCACATATACTAATTATGTATTGGTTATACATAACTACTACATTTTGCTATCAACTAATTTATATTTGCATAAACGTCGGGTTGTTACCTCATTAACAAGTATACATCTTATGTAAATCACTGAACTTCACCCCTATCCACAGTAACCTTGGAGTGAGTCCAACAAGATAATGTTTTAAGTTAAAGCCGACCCGTTAATTGTGAGATAGTATCTCAATGGTTTGAATATATCTAATTTCAGGTCGAGCTTGGAGTGAGTCCAACTATCCAAACAAGAAATCAGACTCTAGACTCTGGTTCTTACCATATTAATGGAAGGCGTATACTTTAAAATTGACATAAGGGATTTAAGTCTCATCGCCATCATACATTACTCACATGACATAAATGATAACATGTCACATCGCATATATGACATATATGATGATATGACATAAATATGATATGACACATTATACGCATGACATAAATATGATATGACACATCACACACATGACATAAATATGATATGACATATATATATCATGGCATAATTAATGCAACTAATCATGACTATTTATATGACATGACATAACCAATTATGACATGATATAACTCATGTCATAGTTGTCATAGATTCAATTTGGATTTAAAATATGATTAAGAATTGATTTCCATAAATCAAAATTATTTAATTAAATTAAGAAATAAATTTCCCAATCTAATTACATAATTTTATTTAGGAAAATTCCTAATCAAGACAATCTAATTAAATTAGGAAATAATTTCCTAACTAAATATTTGCTAACAAATTAGGAAATATAATTAGAATAATCTTAATTAAATCAGAATCTTTCCTTAATTAAAATTCCCTAAAATCTTTCAGAAAATTTCCAAAATTGGATTTTTCCTAACAAATTAGGAAATATTCCAAAATTGAATTTTTCTGACAAAAATAGGAAATTTCCATAAATGAAATTTCTTAAATTATTATAGAAAATTTCTAAAATTGGATTTTTCCTAACAAATTAGGAAATATTTCAAAATTGAATTTTTATGACAAAAATAGAAAACTTTCTAAAATAAAATTTCCTAACAAATTATGAAAAAAATCCAAATCTAATTCTACGACTAACTATGATTCATAAAACTATTTTATGATCATGTCGAAGCATGATCAGACTCTGATACCACTATTGAGTAGCCTAATGTGGTGTGTACTAAAACATGTTCCGCAGACATGCACAGTGGAAGACATAAATAATAATAATAATAAAATTTAATTATTACATCACATGCATCACACACATACAAGAATACAACATGCTAGACATAATCATGAAATAAAATTTTACGAAATTAAATTTATTCTAGTTATACCTGACGGATGACGTGGAGTGGAAAGGGCATCAACCAAGCGATGCTTTGGACCCTCGCCTCTATTCGTATGCATGCTAAGAACTCCTCAAAATGACTTCGCTAAGTCCGAGCCGTATCTCCGCTTTGGTACTAGCTGAAGTGGGGAAACCAAACGATCCGAGAGAGTGATCTTAGCTCGATTCGTGTCCGGCAGCCGAAACAACCAAGATGACACAAATCGAACGTGTACAACCTTCGCTAAGGCTGCTGTCCGGAGGAGCAAAGGTCATTGCTAGTGGCTATAAGCCACGGCTAGGAAGTCCCTTAGCCGACGAACGATCGGAGGAGGGAGGTCGTATGGACAATGGTGCTTGGAGAGCATCGACGATGGTTGGGTGCCTGCTGCTCGCGTGGGAATAGTAGCTTCTTTTTGCTGTTCTTGCTGCCTCGTCTGTGGCCAGACGGCGACGAAGACCTACTAGTCGGAGGAGGTAGGGTTGTGCCTTGGTGGCCGGAGGGATCAAGTCCACCGACAGTTTTGGCGGCGGCGAGGAGTCCTCCTTGGGCGACGGCAAGAAAAAGGAGAGGAGAGGAGAGGAAGTCAATTAGAACCCTAACACTTAGGATTAATTGAATTATCTCTTTCTCTCCTTGTGGAGGGTATTTATAACCTCTTCTCAATAACTTGGGGAGCAAGTCATCTCTTAAACCCAAACCCAACCCAATAAGCCTTAACCAAAACATAATCATTAAGCTCTTGGTTTGGTTCAAGAATAAACCAACTTGGTTCAATAACCAAACCACTTGGTTTAATAACCAAACCAAACCAATTTGGTTTATAATTAAACCAAGGAGTATCCATCTTGTCTTCAAAAGATGTGGCTCATCCATGCTTCCATTCCGACAAATAGCTTTCCATATTTGCCCTTCGTTTGGTCCAACCACACTTTCCCTCTCTCGATTCGAGAATCCAATTTTAAAACTCGTTTTTAGTCTTTTGGATAAACTTGTAGTGTGTGTGACCTTATATGTTCCTGATTATATTGACCATTCATAATTAACTATTAATTATGAATAGATCATGAGACACCTAGTAGTATATTATGACCCAAATTGATCGAAAATTCAACGGTTGATTCCAGAACTACTTCTGAACCCTTCAATAGCTACAATGAGTCATGCCTCATTCATTTCACTCATCTTATATCCACTTGATTTAGGACATGGTCTATGTGTTAGTCCCCACTAGGCTGACAATGTCACATCTATCCCAAGTAGTAGTTCCTTGTCCCGCGGATTCGAATTACTCAAACACATTATCCAAGAAGACCATTCTCTTGACGTGTTCTGCTTTGGCCCAAGACTTGTGAGTAATAATCCTGACAAGTGGCCATAGGGTATACGTCTCCTTATACAAGGAACGGTGAATCCTCTATGGGCTATTCAAACACCTTCGGATACTTCAAACTTATACTCAATCATCTCGGGTCCACACCTCCAAGGAGATGCTTGCTTAAGATGTTAAAGTATAAGTCTCTATGACCAAGATGACTTGAATACCTCAAGTCGAAGGAAACTTGCACTCAAGCTGAAATGAGATCTTCATTGACATATCCATATATGTAGAGAACTATATGAAGTCTCATGGTAGGTCACTCCAATGAACTAGTTACCTTAAACTAGTATCCACGTTTAACTCTCGACATCCCAATGTCTCTAGCCAATGAGGAGCGACTGCTTGGATAAACCAAGGAGTACAACACGTGCTAGTCTCACAGAATCAATGATATATGAACTCATCAATTCATCGACTAGGGATGTTTCTATACATTTATAATTACACATGTAGATATACTCACTAGTTGTGATCCAATCACAAGTTCTCTCATACTATGGATTGTATTGCGGACATTTAGAAAGTGAGTTTAAGATCCAATCATACACATAAAGAATGTGCACTCACATAGTGAATCATTTATTTATCCAATAAATAGTACATACCATAAGACGACTGCCTTAAGATACTTCTCAAATATAACAGTAACATGATAGACTAATAAATGTTAATTATGATATATTACGTAGATTAATTAACATACAAAACATACCTGCATTCCAAATTGATCCAAAACACAAGTGGAAGACTTGTGTTGTTTCAAAATTAACAAGGTCATCCTTTCAACATGTCAAAAAAAGAAATGAAACACTCGTCTAATCTACTCTTATGTGTGCGACTTAAAGGGATACCGACACATGATGGAAATAAGTACTTCATCACTTTTGTTGATGATAATACAAAATTTTATTATGTGTATCTTCTCAAAAGAAAATATGAAGCTATAGAGAAATTTATTATTAAAAAAATGAGGTTGAAAACTAACTTAATAAAAAGATTAAGGTGGTAGCACCATTCATGGACTTTTGGGTTCAACATGAAATCAGACACGAAATAATAGCTCCATATACTCCTCAACAAAATGGTATCGTTGAGCGAAAGAATCACACTCTTAAAGAGATGATGAATTCTCTAACATTTAGCTCTAGATTGCCATAGTATATGTGGGGGAAAGCTATATTAACAGTTAATTACTTTTTAAATTAGGTGCTCCAGAAGAAAATAGATAAGAGTTCTTATAAGTTGTGGAATGACAGGAATCCATCCTGCAAATACTTTCAATTATGTGGTCGTTATGCTAAGGTTTTGGTTCTTAATATGAAAATAATAAAGATAGGACTAAAGACTATTGATTTTATATTTATAGAATATGTACATAATAATAGTGCTTACTGATTTCTTGTGTATGAGTCACAAATACTAAACATACACAAGTGCTCGATAATCAAATCAAGAAATGCATCATTCTTCAAACATGTGTTTCTATGTAAGACCCGAGAGGAAGCAAGTTCCTCAAAACGGATATATAAAACACAAGAAAAAGAAGAAAGAATAGATGAACCAGATGAGATTGAGTGAAGTAAAAGAGCTTAAGTGGAAAAATCTTTCGAAATGAATTTTCTTACTTTCATATTAGAAAGTGAACCTCAAAGCTATTCAAAAACTATAAGCTCTTTTGAAATACCTCAATGGAAAGAAGTTGTTGGTGCATGGAGCACCAGAATCAAACACGAGTTTTGATGTTAGCAAATGTTTAAAGTTAAGCTATATTGTGGGCTAAAGAGCTATGTTAAGTGTGCAAAACTTAACAAGAAAGCCCTAGTATGTAGGTGGACTAGATACTAGGAAATGAAATCTTGATGGATCAAGGGGACTATACACCAGGAAGGAAGTCTAGATGGGTCAACTAGACCTGACATCTGACAGGACAGACTCGATGGGTGAGTGAGGATCAGACATCGAGCTAAGGCAAGACCTAGTGTATCGAGTGATCTGACGTCAAGTAGAGGGAGACCAAACAGGTCAACTAGACCTGATGTTTGGCACAAGGTGAGTTAAGGTAAGATCATAGAGTGGAGATGTCCTTCTAAAAGGAATGACAAGGACGAGTCCTCATTATGGGGACAACCTTAGGTGATGATCTGACGAAGGGTCCTATGGATTTTGAAGTCGAGATCGAAAAATTATCAAGTTGTCACAAGTTATTTTTCTACATTACGTATTTTTATGCTAACTCGGTGTTGTAGGGTTTGGGAGACCGAACCGATGTTTTCAGTCAAGCGAACCGTTCAGGCGACTAAACAAGTGTTATCGGTCGAGTGATCGAATGCTAAGGATTAGTCGATCGAATGCTGAGGTGACACAGGTCTGTGACTTGGTAATTGAGTCTTTTGAAGTACCAATTGTTGGGGTTGCAAGGTTGCAAACATAGTCCCACATTGAAAATACATGGAAAAGATCA
Source organism: Hedychium gardnerianum (assembly GCA_038050645.1). Lineage (NCBI taxonomy): Eukaryota > Viridiplantae > Streptophyta > Magnoliopsida > Zingiberales > Zingiberaceae > Hedychium > Hedychium gardnerianum. The sequence continues at coordinate 4,181,649 of JBBUKS010000060.1, forward strand.
TGGGTTTATAAAGTAATTTAGATATCTCCACAATGGTATGATATTGTCCACTTTGGGCCTAGGCCCTCATGGTTTTGCTCTTGGGCTCTAC
>JBBUKS010000060.1:4185954-4199070 GCA_038050645.1 Hedychium gardnerianum
TGTGTTTGAATTATGGTATTGTGTTGAACTTTATATGCGTGGTTGTGGTTATTATGATGTCTTTTATGTTGTGATACGTGCCCGTGTTGGGTACTTGATATTAGTGTAGTATGTACTGAGAAATATTGTCCGCCGTATAGGGGAGGTGCTGTCCGATTTTCGTCGGACAAATACCCTCCCGGGGCGTGACACTAGAGTTACGAGCAACAAAGGCACGATGAGAAGAAGATAAGTTTTTATAACATATAAAATTTGCTAAAGGATAGTAGGTTCCCTTACCTGACTTTGCCATTGAAGATGATGATGAGCTTGAAGAAAGCAACTCGGTTTGAAAGCAATGGAAATCACATAGCCAAATTGATGGTTGGAGAATATGTTTTGATTTTCATAATATAGGTTCATTGAATTGAACGATAGGAGGTGATATATTGGATGTGAGTCTTTCATGAACGATATGGTCACTATTTAGATTTTCTAAGTATTCAAGAATATGAGATGTTTCTTTTTCAAATGAAGTAGCAAGATCATGTATTGGTAAAAGTAGTACCAAAGAGTCATTTTCATTATTTTCTTTCATTGAACAAAAAGAGAATATGTGTTCATGAAAAAAAACATCTCGACTTAAAATTTTTTATTTAGCCTATATATCATAGATTTTATAAGCCTTTTGACCAATGGGATATCCAATAAACATATATTTTCGAACTCGCTGATCAAATTTATGATTTGGCTTGACATTGGTGGCAAAACCAAACATTCAAACACTCATAAATGATGATAAGTTGGTGGTTTATTGTAGAGAATCTCAAATAGTGTTTTCTTAGAAAGTAGAGGTGTAGGTATGTGATTGATAAGATAAACGGAAGTAAGCACACTTTCCCCCCTAAAAGGTTAGTGGTAGATGTGATTGAACCTCAAGGCTCTAGCCACACTCAAGATATGATGATGTTTTTGCTCAATGACACTATTTTGTTGGGGTGTGAAACTAATACTAGTTTCATACATTATCACATGGTCATAAAAAATTTCCGCATTGAATAAAACTCACCCCATCTATCTACTCGAAATATTTTAACTTTTCTATTAAATTGAGTTTTAACATATGCAAATAAAGATTTTAACAAACAATGCATCTTAGACTTGTAACACATAAGAAATATTCATGTATACCCAGAAAAATCATCCACAATGGTGAAAAATTAATAAGCACCCGAATGAGAGATAACTCATAAAGCTCCACAAATATCACAACGTGTCAATTCAAAAGGTTCACTAGTAGAAATAGAACTTGTACCAAAAGATAGTCTTGTTTACTTGGCTAAAGGGCAAATATCACAAACTTTATTTGAACAAATTGAAATTTTGTTAACTGATTGTGCAAGGTGCTTCAGAGCTTGAATACATGGGTGACCTAGCTGTTTATGCCAAAGATCATATTGTGAAGATGCATTATTGACTTTAGGGATGGATGAAATTGATGGTGTGGAAGAGATGTAATAAAGGTCATTATGTTTCCTCTCTAAACCAATCATCTTCGTCATTGGCAAGTTCTATAAAAGGCAAAAATCAAGAAAGAAAGTGATCGAGCAATTTAAGGATCTAGTCATCTTACTAACAAGTAATAGGTTAACACAAAAGGATGGCACACAAAGAACATCTTTGATAATAAGATCTGAATTAAGTTTTACAAATCCAATTGAAGTAATTTGTGTTTTATTTTTATTGGGTAATCCAATAGATGAATATGAGAAAGGTTTTTGTTTAGTAATAATTTAGACAATGAAATCATGTGGTCAGTGGCACCACTATCAATGATCCATTTTTTAGGAGTTTTAGAATCAATATAGCATGAAAAGAAAAAAGAGTGATTAGACTTGTAACATTTGCCTTTGGCTAAGTATCACCATTGTTCAAGAGAGCCAAGAGTTGTTGATATTATTCATATATGAAGCTTAGAGTCTCTGACCGAAAATTATTGGCAAAGGATTCTCACTTTTCTTTATTCTTCTCAACTTTTGTGGTTCTTGTGTCTAGGAGGGAAGCTATGCAAGTGGTAGTGTCTATCAATGGTGTGATTGTTCCCATTGCAATTACTGCAATATAACTTTATTTTGTCTTTGTTTGATGAATTATTCCCATAATGATTCTTTGGTGTGTCTATTAGCATGACCTCTTTAGAGATAATCAATCTCTTTGTTTCTCTTCATTTAGAATCATGGAATAAACTAACTCTCCCTAGTAGGAAGAGGTTGCATAAGACGGATTTGACCACGAATTACAAAATACGATTCATTTAGGCCCATAAGAAATTACATTACCTTTCCTCTTTGTTCTCACTCCACTTTCCTCATGACACCACAAGTACAAATTGGAAGATCATTGTAAAAAGAAAGTTCATCCCACAAGCCCTTTAATTTGGTAAAATAGACTGCAATAGATATAGAACTTTGTTGTAGTGAGGTAAAGTTTCTTTGATTTGAAATATTCTGGGAGCATTATTTTTGGGGGGAAAAAATCTTCAAATAAGTCCAAACTTCAACAGCAGACTCAACACGTTGTTGGCGAGATTAGGTTTAATAGAATTGAGGATCAATCCATTGACAAGACCATTCATTGCATCTTTTTTCATGAGAGAAAATTCCATGTCAATGTTGATTTCTTGATGCTTCTATCGATAAAATTTGTTTTATTTTTGGCGTCGAGGGTTATATTCATTGAATGATTTCAAGTGTCATAGTTGTCACCATTCAAAGATTTGGTGATAAAATAATTCCCAGACGATCAAAATAGTAAAGAAGAAAAGGGTCGAAAGTGTCAACAACGACACTTCCTCCTATTTTGTGGTGAAGAATTTTAATTTGTCATATTAGACAAATAATTTTTTCAAAAATAGATCACTTTGATACCATATAAAAAAAATACAAAGATGAGAGAATTCTGAAAAAATATTTTTCATTTAATGTTATGTCAAAATCTCTCTCTCACACACACACATATATATATATATATATAAAAGAAGGTTAGAAAGACAAAAATAATAAATATTTGACTCTTATTACTATAAGAAATAAAGAAAAAAGTTAATAAGTTAGTTATAAAAATTAATATCTTTTTAAAATAATGTTTAATATATTTCAATTCCCAAAATAATGCTTATCTAAAAGTAAGAAATTGCCACCTTCGATAGCTTGAATGATTGAACGGGATCATGGTTCCAAATTAGAAGAGGCCTAGACAAGCTAATCCTCACAGGAAGCAGAACAAATGGGGGTACTTGGTGGAATCAGCTCCATCCCTAATAAAGGCAAACACAAGCAAATGCTACGACACAAAATGATTAAAGTATATTGGTTGCTACCGATGGCTTACACCTTTAAAAGGAGCAGTCTTCCATCGTTAGAGCTTCTATATGAATTAACCTTTCGGAGTATCAGCTGCATTGAATTGTGCATAGCAAAGCGGAAGGAATAAAAAAATTGGAGTCCTTTAGTGAATATTCTTGTTAGTGCCATGTCCTTGTTTGGAGTATACTAAATTCAAAGGATCTGCATGAGTAGCCGTGTTCTTATTCCTTAGCCTCATTGTGGCAAAAAATTATACTCAGAGATCTCATACGATTAATTCTATACAATTATTTATAGAAAAACAAATCATGAACAATCTTTAACTATTGAAAAACAAAACCTAATTGATCATGGTTCCTTGGGCTCATGCAATCACATGGAGGGGGTCAAGACGTGCCATATTCTTGTCTATGATTTTGACAATGTTCAGATTGCATGTGATCTCGAGATTTTCACAGGGATAATATAAAGCAAGACAGTGCATTTATGAGCAGGGATACTGCAGAAAGCCTCAATCCTTTTGACTCGTCTCCATGCATTTAAAAGCTGTGCCACTCACTGAATGCCTGAAATTGGCAGTGGTGGCTATTCATACCTTTCATGTGTCATCCCATATATATGTATACTTCTTAAATTACTCATTAATGCACAGCTGTTTTTAAGGCATTTTCTATATCACACTTAACATTCTTTATAAAAAAAAATTCAAATAACGGAAAGAAATTTTTTAGAAATACTAGTATCCAGAGCTTGGACTCCAATTTCCCAACCCTGTTCTTGCTGCAGTTCTGCAGCAACCCATCACAAAGCAAAAGACAAGATTAGAAACAAAAACACACAAACACAGCACTTTTTAGCATCCATAATTCATCAGTATTAAATCCTTTCGATTCTCAGTTGCACTGGTGAATCTGCGTGCTGACGACTGGGAAATCCTGCGGCGTCATCCACGCGTACCTAAACCTCACCGGTGTCCCCCTCGAGATCGTCCTGCCGTCGCCGATGACGCACCTCTCCTCGTCCACCGGCCGGATGGCCCGGCGGTTCACTGGCTCGACGCTGCTCAGCCCGTAGCATCTCAGAACCACCTCCGACTGCAAACACCGGCAGTTGTTGCTCACCAACACCTCGTACTCCGGCTTCCCTTCAACTACGCCCCCTGTCTTGCTCTGTTTTATGCTGATGTCTGCTGAGCTACATGGAAGAGCTCCATGGCCTTCATTGATGATGCAAAGAAGAAGAAGAAGAAGAGATGAGAAGAAGAGCTTAAGGGGACTAGCCATTTCTCCTCTGCCTACTTCTTAATTTGTGTGCTATCTCAAGTCCTTGGGGCCTATTTATAGATGGATTGTTTATCTCTTACTAGCTTCTTACTTCAGGGACCCTAACTAAGAGCTAATAAGTAAAGCTGTGCTCTAAAATCATATTTCAGCGCTTTCTCTCGTGTTTTTTTTTTAAATTTCTTTTTAATAATTCAGGTGTTCTGATTTTATCCGATTAATTTTAAAAATAGATGATCCTCTCCCTTGGGTTCACCTAGAACTCAATTTATGGATACACAAAAGTTACCCTCCAAAATATTTATCTATTTGTTATTTGGGTTTACAAATCGGGTAAATTCGAAAGCGCAAGCAGATCCACACCCAACAAATTTTTTATCTCATTGAAAAAAATATTATGCAATACGCCGTAGCTAAGATTCAAACCGTGAGTATTTAGAAGATTTGTTGAATGCTTTTGCGATTGCACCATACCCCAGGGGTGACAATCTTCTTTTTTTGAGTTAATTCAGGTCCCAACTCTTTGAATCGATTAATCTTGAAAGTAATCGGTTAGGTCTTATGAAAAATTTTCACTGACCATCAGGTAAATCAGGAAGCGTTCAAGGAGGCCATCAAAGTGGCTAGTATTTTTAGATTTGTCGTCTCATTAGAAAAAAAATATCTTATAATACGTTATAGTTAAAATTCAAACTTTAGATGTCTAATTAATTATTTGAAAGATCTAACTGCTGCATCATATCTCCGGGCCGACAATCTTCCTCTCCTGGTGGCAAAGGCGAAACGCTCGCCTCCAGCGCTCCCGTCAATCCGTCCCAGGACCAATACGAAAGACGTAAATCACGAGAGCTAGTCTAGCTAGCCCGAACAGTGACTAATATATGGGAGAGGATAGAAACTTGGTTACTAATAAGAATTTGACCCTTAAATTTTATGATAATAATATTTTATGTACTAACTTCCTCTCTTTGTGTGTACTAGCTTCCTCTCTTGCTTTTGTTGATAGTGGCTGATGAATCGATGACGTTGTTTAATGGCATGAATAAACAATTGGTCCCTTATCTATATAACTACCTTCAATGTGTTAGGACTCGGAGATTCCTAGAGCTGATCACATGGCATGTTACTCTTATGGATCAAGATATGATTCTTTTTATTATCATTACTTTTTTGTTTTTAATTTTCTTCGTTCTCTTCAACTTCCAATCTCTTTCGGAATGCATGTGGGTTTGCCTCAGTGTCATTGGTGAAGAAAGCTATTTCTATTGTTGTGTACTCTTCAAATCTTCCAACTACATGTATATTATTTCTAATGCATTTAGAAGATGCACTGCAACATTTACTTTTATGCTGAGTTTATTATTTACAGTTGAACATTCTGATACGAAATTATGTCCCGAGTGTGGTAGTTAAGGTGGAAGTTTAAATCGTGGTCATGATATATAGAAGGGGACAAGCAAGCTTAATGAATGAGTTCCTTGTTGACTTGCCTTGCGGACAAGCCGCTATCCTTAGCTTAGACTTGTTAGGACTGATTCTTTTGTTGTAGGATTTCCAACAAGCCATGTGACAGACACAATGTGTTGCTTGTTTCATGTTCTTTTTTCCTAGATAAAATCTATAGAAAGCCCCCTCATCCAAAATCTAGCAAAGGTGGTCTTTGTTTAAGGACATGTAATATTAATTTCAATATATATATATATATATAAATATATATTTACATCTTAGCCATGAATGTGATCTGAGATTGTTTACTATTTAAATGAGAGCAATTGAGCTGAACAAACTCTTAACACTGTCGATATACATATGATTCGAACCACCACATACTGGTTGAAAGTGTTTTGAATCTAGCAGGCTTAGTCGAAGTGTTTTGAAAGGTGCCATAATTTATTTTGAGTCCGTGAAAGAAGCTTTGACTTCGACCTTAACATCAACCTAAACAAATCTTCATTCTCGTGTACTTTGGACAAGCATCCACACTCGGCTGTGCAAAGAAGCTGCTTTCCTATCTCTTATCTGTTTTCGATCAGGAGTAAGAAAGATGGACAGGATCTGGACAGAGTTGTTTGCAATATGAGTTGTAGGCTCAAACAATGTGCTCAAATTCTTTGGTGTTGTACCATGCCTCAGTTTAGATATCATTCGATATCAATGTAGAAGATGGACAATATTTCTCTACTATCCAATCTATCGATCTGTTTTAGTTAATTACTAATTAGATCTAGGCGGGTGGCGGCCGCTACGATGATGCGAATCCCTGAGCATCGAGACACTGCCCGCCGCCGCAGTTCTTCGGTGTCTGCCACATGTGCTGCCACGCCGGCGAGAGATGCCTGTACATGTTCGCCGGCTGTCCCATCACGAGCCAATGCGGTGGCAAAGCATAATAGTAAGGCACCTGAGGGTGAGGTGTAAGTTCTTGCAAAAACTTAATCCGCACGGATTCTAAAACATGAAGAACTCATATATCGGGCATAAAATAATACGAGCATGAATCTAGTTTCATCGAAGACATGACATATAACATAAAAGCATAAATAGAGACAAGGAACCTGATTGAAGAGTTATCCTTATCTTGTAGCGTCGTCTGCTCAATCCCTATGGAAGAAGATGTTGTGGAAACAAAGGGAAAATCTTCTAAGGGTGTTAGGGTTGATGGCGCCGAAAACTCCTTTGTCAATGGGGAACAAAGGAATATGCCAAGATACCCTAAACCCTCGGGCACCAACTCTTTATATAGTGACATCCATTATCAGCCCATAGATGATAATGGATATGCATAATGGGTTCTACACATATGAGATCCACATTCAATAACCTGAAATCCAATAACCTTAAGTCATATCACTTAAATGGGCTCGGTTCGTATTCTCATATACAATTTACACTTAAGCCCACATAATAGAGATAATATCCAACAATCTCCCACTTGGGCTAAATATGATGTGTATATGATATATAGGTAAAATTAAGTTGATATCAAACTTTATCGGTACAAAATATCCTGTAAATAATCTAGTTCATTAACTTCATTGGTATAGGACTAAAGAGGTCATATCTATTATATATGCCTATAACAAGCCTCAACAGTAATCACAATACCAATGTCATTAATAACATAGATCAAGATGTGGATTGTAGTATGAAAATTATATGAAATATGATCAGCACATGCCAATTTTCAACTGGTCCTAAGGTGACCCCAAAAGAGGTCTAATCATATTTGCTAATATTTTATGCTAAACCGCAACAACAAATCATGATCCAAACTTTATGATTCCAAAAGAAATTTATATCACATTTACAATCACAAAATGCTAAACAATAGTAGTAAATCATGATATTTTATTTTAGAGTGTTAAACAAACATAATTCTCATAAATATTTTAAACTTTAAGTATGTACAATAATCAAAACATAATGTTCGTCTTTATTAACAAATATAGAGCTATAAAATAAATACAGACTCCTACTAAATGAGTTTTTCTTCCATAAGAAAGACTCTCGTATCCACAATATTCACATAAAATACCTTAGGCACTAAGCCCTTGGTGAGTGGATCGACAAACATATAATCTGTGCTGATATGCTCTATCATAATTTGACGATTCTGAACTCTTTCTTTAATCGCTAGAAACTTAATGTCAATGTGCTTGGACTTCGATGAACTACGGTTGTTCTTGGCATAAAGTTCTGTGACTTTATTATCACAGTAGATCCTCAGTGGTCTGTCAATGCCATCAATGATCTACAGTGCTGTGAAGAAGTTCCGCAGCCAAATCCTGTGATTGGATATTTCATAGCATGCTATCAACTCTACCTTCATAGTAGAAGTGACTACTAGCGTCTGCTTGACGCTCTTTCAAGATATAGTCCCTCCAGCAAGCATGAAAATATAGCCTGAAGTGGACCTCCTGCTATTCAAGCATCTAGTAAAATCGAAGTCTTAATATCCAATCACCTCCAGGTGATCTGACCTCTAATACGTGAGCATGTGCCCTTTAGTTCTCTGCAAATATCATATTACTCTCTTTACCTCTTTACGGTCCTAGGTTACTTACATATCTGCTTAACATCCCTACTATAAACGTTATATCTGGTCGTGTACAAACCTGTGCATACATGAGACTTCCCATAGCTAACAACTAAGGGAATTATTCTATCTCCTTTATTTTTAAGTTCAAATCGTGGACACTACTGCAAACTAAATTTGACCCCTTTAGACACAGGTATGTCACCAGGTGAATAGTTTTGCATGTCATACTGTATAAGCACCTTTGCTATATAGGTCTATTGTAAAAGTCCAAGAATGCCTCTTAAACGATTACGATATATCTGTATGCCTAAAACAATGGATGTTTCACCAAGATCTTTCATTTCAAAATTACTAGATAGAAATAACTTGGTTTCATGCAGCAGACCTTTATTATTACTTGTAAGCAATATATCATCCATGTATAGAACAAATATGACAAACTTGCTCTCACTAAACTTGACAAATATGCACTGATCCTTAAATCCAAATGAGACGATCACTTGATCAAATTTTCGGTACCATTGATGGGACGTCTATTTGAAACCATAAATGGACTTTTTTAATCTATATACTAGGTGTTTTGAGTATTCAGACCCAAAGTTCTCTGGTTGCACCATGTGTATAGATTTCTCAATATTTTCATTGAGAAATGTAGTCTTTATGTTCATTTGATATAGTTCTAAATCATAATAAATTATAAGTACCATAATTACCCTAAGAGAGTTTTTCGTCGACACAAGTGAGAAGGTCTCCTTATAATCAATATATTTCTTCTGAGAGAATCCCTTGGCAACAAGACGAGCCTTATACTTTTTGACATTGTCCCTTGAATCCCGTTTGATTTTAAATATCCATTTGCAACCAGTGAGTTTCTTACCTTCAGGCAATTTGACAAGTTCTCAAACGTCATTGTCTGTCATAGACTTTAACTCTTCTTACATGACATTAATTCACCTTTAGGGTTAGAGCATTATTTGACTTCTCGGAAAGAAATAGGATTACTTTCTAACCCTATGTCAAAATCGTGCTCTTGGAGATAAACATAATCACGGGTAATCGTGGATCTCCGTTTCCTGGTGGATCGCCTTAAGGGCACTTGTGCTTGAGGTGGTTAAGGTATTTGCTCAGCAATCTGAGGCAATACCTCAATCTCAGTGGAAGGTTTCTCCAATTGCAATGGAGATGACACAGGAATATCTTGGTTCACTACTCCCACTGGATGTGCAATATCCATACTGTAAGGTATGAAAACCATACCTATACTAATTGCATTGGTAGTGACCACAGGAGGATCATTAATTCTTTCCTCAAAAGATACTTTCCTAACCTTAGTGCTCCCACTGTCCTCAATGAATTTAGTGTTTCCCATTTCGATAAAGGATCTATTAGAGGGATCATAAAATTTATATCTCATAGACTTCTCAGAGTATCCCACAAAATTAAAGCTAATTGTTCTTGAGTCTAATTTATTTTCATTAGGCCCATAAGGCCTAGCCTCAGCTGGACAACCTAAGATGTGTAAATGCCTAATGCTAGACTTCTTACCCATCCACATCTCGAATGGGGTTTTAGTTACTTCCATACTTGGTACTCTGTTAAGTAGGTAAATTGCAGTCTTGAATATCTCATCCCACAAAGACTCTGGTAAAGAAGAAAAAGTCATCATACTTCATACCATGTCTTTTAGGGTACGATTGCATCGCTCAACTACACCATTCTGATTAGGAGTACCAGGCATGTATACTGAGGCACAATCCCAAACTCAACAAGGTAATTCACAAAAGGTCCTGGAGCTTGTTCACTTGATCCATCATATTAACCGTAATATTCACCTCTATGATAGGATCAGACGACTTTAATTTTCTTACCTAGTTGATTCTCAACTTCGGCTTTGAAAATTTTGAACATGTTTAGAGATTGCGACTTTTCATGAATAAGGTACAGATAGTCAAATCTGGAGTAGTCATCTATGAAGCTAATAAAATATGTGTATCTATTCCAAGATGCCTTAGGGAATGGACCACAAATGTCCGCATGTATTAGCTCCAAAACGTTACTACAATGGCTAGCCCCCTTATTTCTTTTGTTAGTAGTCTTCCCCTTAACAAACTTAATGCAGACATCAAAATTTGAGATGTAAAGAAAATTGAGAATTCCATATGACATTAATCTTTCTAGATGTTGTTTGGATATATGTCCTAAATGTCTATGCCACAACATGGATGAATTCTCATCTGTCAATTTGTGTTTCATACTTATACTATGCATAATTATATTGTCAATCGTCGGAGTTAAGGTATTCAATTTATAAAGTTTATCAACCAAGGAGCCATTGTTAATAAAAATTGAATTAAAAAAATACTAAACATTTTATATCCAAATGAATAAGAATAACTTGATTTGTCCAAACAAGAAATTGGAATTAAGTTTCGTCTGAAAGATAATACAATAAAAGTATTTTCTAAATCCAAATAGAAATCAATTCCTAAATAAAGCCTAAAAACACCTATAAACTCGACTTTAACCTTCTTTCCATTCCTCGTATAAATGTATCTTTCACCATCAAGCGAAAGTCAGCTTCTGAGACAACCTTGCATAGTGACACTTATGTGAGTAGTAGCATCAGAATTTATCCACCAAGTGTTAGTGGGTACAATAGCTAAATTGACTTCTAAACTAACAAAGTTGAGAAGTTTATCGTTCTTTACACGCTAGTTAGCGTACTTGAGGCAGTCTTTCTTCATATGACCTTTCTTCTTACAGAAGAAACAAGTGAACTCCTTATCCTGCTTCTTGTGTTGCTTATGGTCATTGCCCGCAGAATCTGCAGTTTGCTTTCTCTTGTCTTTATTGTTGATCCTTTTCCTCTTCTTATTTGACCCCTAAGAATCAGATGTTAAGTGAACACTTTCAGGTGCCTCATGCCTTAGTCTCTCCTCTTGCACGCATTGAGCTATAAGCTCATTCAATGTCCACTTTTCCTTTTGAGTATTATATGAAATCTTAAAAGTAGTGAAACATACAAGCAGAGACATCAAGACGAAATGTACTAACATAGACTCAGATATTTCGAGTTTTAGTGTTTTCAGACTTGTAGCGATATTAGATATCTCCATAATGTACTCCCTGATATTTCATTTATCATTATACCTTATAGTCACCAACTTCAAAAGAAGCGTGGTGGTCTTGACTTTTTCATTTGCCACGAATCGGTCTGCTAATTGACTAAGGAAACTCCTAACATCTTTTCCCCCGGTTATCAAACCTTTAATTGGTCCCGAAATAGAAAGCCTCATAATACTTAGACTCATGTTGTTTGATCGCTTCCACAGCTAAAATTCAGCTCTTTGCTCAACAGTGTTAGTACTAGTCAGAGGTGCGAGATGATCATTCCTCAATGCATAGTTTAAGTCCATGCAACTCAAGATTACGATAACGTACTCTTTTCATTCAGCAAAATTCGAACCAGTTAGTGTGAGAATATTATTAATACTGGTAGTTATAAATTGCACTGAAATTAAAAGAAAAAATATAATGTAAGCTCACGATTTAATTAAAGCCAATAACATAAATGAATATACGTGCATGCAATATAATAATAAAATGCATGTAATGGCTCTTAAATGAGATACCAAGTACAACATTGTACTTTACTCTTTAGACTAAAATATAATTTGTTAGCGGTACTCTCTAATATAACTCAACCTTAAGTGGTCACATAATGTGTCTTCCTTTGGGCTGACACATTATGAGTATACTTGATACTTTATATGAGTTATATATTGGTTCATAACTCACAACAACCTTAATTAGTCACGTAATATGTCTTCCTTTGGGCCGACATATTTTGCGCAAGATCTGAGCAAATAGACTTTGTTCCATAGTTGTAGGCTAAACTTGAACATATATTTGGCATAAAAGTAATTTTTCTTTGGGTCAATTACTTTTAGCATAAATATACGTCTACCAATACAAATGCACTAAATCCACCTAAGGTGTCTTCCTTTAAGCCGACACAATAGTTTAATTTAGTAGTATGTGTGCAGATAGACCCAAGAAAACCAGAGAAGCCTTAATTAAACAGATAATCACTTGATCAGTCTTGATAGCTCATGTTTAGGCGTTTCAGTCGATTGTTACTTTGTATCAATCGATTGGTAACAACCAATCCATTGCCCCAATTGACTCGAAGGCTTTTTGTATTCGATTTTAGAACCATCAATTGATTAAGGGCGTGTGCTAATCGATTGGTGATAACCAATCGATCCCACTAATCGATCATAGAACCTTTTGTGTTCACCATCACACTCACTAATCGATTGGAAGTTCTTGACAATCGATCGGTGTTCATCAATTAATCGGCCAATCGATCCCAAAACCTACTATATTCGATCTCAAGTCCATCAATCGATTGGTGAAACTCACCAATCGATTAATGCCTTCAATTGATCCG
>JBBUKS010000060.1:4207662-4221568 GCA_038050645.1 Hedychium gardnerianum
GCAACCTAACGCAACCCTCCTCCTTTATCCGGGCTTGGGACCGGCCATGACTAGTTCGTCATGGGCGGAGTTGAAAACAATAATTATATAAAATTTTAATGGTAGATATGACTATTGTCAATCGTTTATAAAATTATATGAAGCATATGAGAAGTTTCACATTCTGACATTGTGTAATTCATTGATATTTCATCCACTTTGAATGAGACCTACGATAATGCCATAAATATAAAAGTAAAATATTAGTATTAACTACAAACTATTAATATATACTTTTATATCGACACTCAATTTATGAAGAAAACATAGTTGTGCTGACAAAAAAAAAAAAATACATTGCTTCTACTACATTTATTTATTAAAATACATTATTATTGATCTTAGCATGTTCATGATATATAAAAAAAACTTTTAATATTCAAAGAATTATAATTTTATTCCATAAAAATTATGATTATATTACAGTAATCATGATGATATTATTTATTAATTCAATATTATTTTGATGATTCTTACAGTATTACATAATGGATATTTTGTCAATTTTTTATCAAATATACTTTTAAATTGTTTCTATATTAATTAATTCACACACACCCAACATATAAATAATAAATATTTATAGTGTTAATAAAATGTTGATTGAAATATTAAATATAATTTTATAAATAAATTGAAAATTTTGAAATTCATATTTAATTATAATATTCAATAATGGCATTTATGGTATTTATTATTAATATTTTCGTTATTTATTTAATTTTTATATTAGGATTTGTATGTATCTGAAAAATGCTTGGTAAAGCAATATTTTGAATGCAGCTCCTTTCTAGGGGTGTGCACGTTTCAATTTAAAGGTTTTATAGGTAAAACCAAATCCAAATTGATTTTTTTTTTTTTTGAAAAAATCAATCCAGAACCAGAAACAGTTTAGGTTAAGACAACCAAACTTATGGTTAAATTTCAATTTGGTTCAATTTAAACCAAATTTTAATTAAAAAGAAAATCACAACCTACTAATCTATTAAATAATATATTGTTTAATTAGTAACTAAGATTCATTATGTTGTCCACTAAGGATCCAAAACAATAAAAACATAGAAAATAATCACATACATACTAAATATTAAGGTTAATATGTAAGTATATATTATATGTATACAACAACAACATCCAAGCCTTATCTTATTAGGTGTGGTAGGTTATATGAATCCTTCTACGTCGTTAGATTCTATATTTAAATAAATTTTATCCTATTTTATTGTCGCTAAGTAAGTCTTCTTTGGTCGTCATTTTCCTCGTTTAATGTGCATATTTGTCATTGTTTCATATTGTCTAACCGGAGTATTTAGTAGTGTCTAAGTACATGTTCGTACCATCTTAAACGCATCTCTAGGAGTTTTCCCACGATAGGAGCGATCCTAACTCTCTCTAGTGATCTAATTTCTTATCCTATCCATCCTCGTATGTATACATATCCACCTTAATATCCTCATCTCTGCGACTCTCATTTTTTGCTCATGTACTCGAGTCATAGCCTAATATTCAGCTTTCATATAACATAGCAGGTCTAACCATCATTTTATAGAACATCCCTTTAAGTTTTATAGGTACTTTACAATTGCAAAGAACATCTAACACTCTCCTCTATTTCAACTATCTTGCTTATATTCTATGTAAGATATCTCTCAACTCCTCAATCCTGTTGCAAAAATCAATGATTAAAATGTCGTTTTGTGCCGCCCGAAGTGAACGATTTTACCGTTTAGGCATGGGAGCGGCACCGGCACCGGCACAGCAAGAGCGACAATTTCGCGTGCGTCATCACATGAGTCATGCATGCGTGACAAAAGGAATTGAGCGCGATAGAAGAAATTGAGATGAAAACTTACCTGAAAACATCAGCGAAGCCAACCTGAGAGAGAATAGTAACGGGGAGGCTGCGGCAAGGAGATGACGAGGCGGCAGCAGCAACCACTCTTAGGACAGGTATGATTTCAATTTTTGAGAGGTCCGATCAACAAAAAAATCGCGGTAGAAGGCAGCGAAATCGCAAGGGGAGAAAAAGGAATCGAAATTGCGAGGAATTTTAGGATTTAATTAAAATTTAATATAACGATTTTAATTAAATCTATTATATTAAAATAAAATAAATAATTATAATTATAAACAGTGTTATATGGATTTTATATTAGTGAAATAAATATTTTATAAACCATATTATTTAAATTATGTAAAATTTATAATTAATTAATATATAAATTATATATTATATATTATATAAATTAATAATTAATAATTAATTAAATAAACTATTAATTAACTAATATAATTATAATATTATTTAAAATAAAAAAATTAAGAAAAAATAAAAATATTCTAATTAAAATTTTTAAATTCGTCTTAATAATTTATGTAAAATTAAACTTTAAATTATTTTTATAAATTAAAAATAGATTAAAATTTTAGAAAAATATTTAAAATAATTTTAAAATTTTATAAATAATTCTAAAATTTGAAATTGTTACAAAAATTAAAAAAATATATATTTTTTTAAAATAAATTTGATTTAAAAATATATATAAACTATATTATTTAATATACATATTATTCAAAATATTTATAAATATATATTATTTAAATGAATAAATAATTAATTTATATAATTATTATATATAAATTAACATCTTTGTGTTAATTTATACAATTATTATAGATAATAATTTATTTTTTTTTGTCTTAGAATCAATTTAAAACTTAGATCCAATATTAACATATTTAGCTTTTTACTTTTAGGATTCTTGTTTCCTAAGTATATGAAACATATGATTTTGTTGATATGAGTGTCTCTACTTAATTTGTCTAGGAAATATTACCTGTCTTTTATTTCGAAAATTTTGATAAAGATATGCTGTCAAGTTTATGATTCATAATAAAACACTTATAATCTTGTCAACAATTTCATTCACATCATTCCTTTTGGTATTACTAAGGTAACATATTATGATTTATCAATTTTAATTCGTGTTATTGATAGATCAATTTTCTTTAAAAAAATATATATTTAATTATTTTTGTCTAACAATATTAAATTATTCAATAATTGAAAACTTATATAACTTTAATATATGATTTATTTTTAAATTATCCACAATAAACATATATTTATCTAATAATTACTATATATATATATATATATATATAAATAAAAAATATCGAAACTGTATCGACACGGCACGATACGATATTAAAATCGTACTGTTCCGGTCTAGGACCGAAATCTTGACACGGGTCGAGATTTTAAACCTTGACAAAAACTATCCTAAATACTTAAAGCTCTCAATTACAGATAATTTGTCAACTCCTATCCTAACAATTGTCTTATTACTTCTAATATTGCTATATTTAAATTTCATATATTATGTATTTACTCTACTAAGCTTAAAATCATTTCCCGCTAAGATTCGAGCTTAGCATTTGCTCCTTCACGTGTCTCATCTACTAAAATAATATCATCTACAAACAACATCCACCGTGGTAACATGTCTAGAATGTGATCAATGAATTATAATTAGTGTACATAGATAAAGACTTAGAGTTGATGTTTGATGTAATCTTATCTTTATATGAAATGCTTCAGTTGATCCGCATGAAATCTTCACTCTTGTCATTACATCCTCAAACATATTCTTAATTATTTCAATATACGCTATGCTAATTTTTTTTAAATTCTCCACATAATTTTCCTTGTGACTTTGTTAGAATCTTTTTCTAAGTCGACAAATATCATATGTAAGTCTTGTTATATTCCTGATACTTTTCAATTAGTTGCCTGAGAATATGTAAAATTTCTATTGTCGACCTTCTAAGCATAAATCTAAATTAATCTTCGGTCAACTTGATCTCCTTTCTTAGTTGTTTTTATTATTACTCTTTTTTAAAATTTCATGGTATGACTCATTAGCTTAAGGTCAATTTGTAAAATTTTGTATGTCTCCTTTGTTTTTATATAGGAGGACTAGAGTACTTATCCTCTACTCAAACACTTTTTCCTTTTTAATATCAAATTGAGTAACTTCATAAGTCATTCAATATCCTGCTTTCCTAGGAACTTCCATACCTCTATCACAATATCATCTAATTTAACTACTTTTTCATTTTACATCTCATTCAAAAATATTCTACTTCTTAAATTTGAATTCTATGATAAAAATTTAAATTTATATACTCCTTACCTGTTTAAATTACCTAAGTTAAGTTGATCACCTAAACTTTCATTAAAAAATTGATGAAAATACCACTTTCATCGCTCTTTTATTTCCTCATCTTTCACTAGTATCTTATTACATTCATCTTTATTGCATTTTATTTGGTGAAGATCTCTTGTCTTCTCTCTCATTTTAGCTATTTTATAAATATCTCTTTCTTTTTCTTTTGTATCTATTAATATAAGTATCAAAAATTTCATTCTTGGCTTCAGTCTTTCTTGGCTACTATATACTTTTTAAAATTTTCTTTATTCATACAAGTGTATAATAATTTATAGGTTGTTCATTTTACTTCACTTTCTCCTATACTTTCTCATTCCATCATCAAGATTCTTTTGATGAACGGCATTTTGACTCACCGAGTACGCTCTTGGTCACCATTTTCAACATTAATGTCATTTTATCTCATATTGTATTTGAGTTGACATATATTTCTTTTAAGTAGTCCTACTCTCTCCTTCAAAATACTTTGTTTCTCGTCTTTTAATTTTCACCACTTGATTCTAGTAGTTGTGCATGTTTTCCTTCTATTGATGTTAAGTTTGAGGCGCATATCTAACATTACTAACCTATATTAGGTAGTTAAGTTTTTTACAAAAGTGACTTAGCAATATTTACAAATCTTTCTATTTTTCTTTCTAACCATAAGAGAATCAATTTATGATTTATTATTTCTACTTTTGAATATAACTAAGTATTCTTCTCTTTTCTTGAAAAAAATGTAAGATATGGTAAATAAAAATTTAAGCCTTCAAAATATGAAATAACCTAATGAAAATTTTTAAATTTTTTTAGAGAATTAAACCGAATTTATACGGATTATTTAAGATTATTTTTATTTAAGCTGGGAGTTGATAAAATCAATTAATCTAAGGTTTAATTACAAAACCCTAAGTTGAATTCATTAAACTCTAAACTGAATTAATTAAAACCTAAGTCTAAATATATAAACCTAATGTTTCCTCCCTCACTCGACATTTCCTTTCTTCCCCTTTTCATTGCCGCGATTTTTCTTCTCCCCAACATCAGTCGCCACCTCCCCGATCCACCCTTCGTCGCCGCCTATATCGCCGCCTGAGGGGCGATTGCCGGCCACAATTGCCAGCCATGACTGGGCCGCAACCAGAGAGTCAAGCCTCGACCTCTCTTCTTCCTCAATACCTCACAAGCCGCCGCCGTTCATTTCCCTTCCCCTTAGATTCCCACCGTCAATTCTCGGCTTCCAATATCGCCAGCCACCACAAGCTTCAAACTCCGGCCAGATCGAGTTCAAGGAGGCCACACCTCGTCCGGGGAGGTGCAGGCTGATTCTCTTTTTTTTTTCTCACCCGATTGGTTGCTATTCCCCTCTCCCGAGCCCCGCGACCACAGCAGCCCTCACCCGATGTCATCTCCCTCATACTGGTGACCTTTGTCGATCGATTTAGTGCCCCAGCTACCGACCACTCCCACCCTAACTCCGGCCACAATTGGCAGCCACCATCAGTTAAGGTAATCGTTTATAGGTCATGTTTTGGGGATTGAGTTAGCATGGAGTTTCTGATCAGATTGACTTTCGGCTATTTCTAGTAGGGTTACTACTGTTGTCGGTCATCCCTAAGCTCCGGCCACCTTATGTATGCGCTCCGGCAGTTTCATCATAGAAGGTAAGGGAAATTGAGAAGTTTGAATTTGTTTAACTATAGTTGTGTTTGTTTGGATACGAAACATATTATATTACTCCTAAATTTGATGTTGTGGTATGATATATGATGGTAAGTAATTGCATGTTCAGTGTTATTCTATTTTTTTTGAAATTGGAGAGTTTTTGATGTAGCTTGTATTGATTGGATTGTTAACATGAAATCTAGTCTGGTGGATTAGCTAATATTGGAGTTCATTTGGCTTAAGGCAAGGGTTTGGATATGAAGGATGTAATGATTCTCGTTGTGTAGATATGTAATTTTTGTTTGGTGTTTGTTATGCTATCCTTGAACTATTGGATGAAGAACTATAGAAATGATATAAAGAAATCTATGAAGGCTTGAAATTGATGATATGTGGGGTGATGGATACCTAAGTATTGTGGTATTGTGACTAGAATTAATTGGTGGTTAGATGGATTGGTTGGAATTGATATTAGGATTCATCTTTTTGGATTTACCTATCATGTGATGTTAATAGTTGTTATATTTATTTGGATGAGTTAAGATATGTAGTTAAAGAACCTCTATGATTCATTAGCCTTGCAATTAGGTATTGGAATTTATATATGATGATACCTAAGGATTTTTAGCTCCCTAAGTTGTTAATTAAGGGGTTAGCTAAACAAGAATTATTAGACAATTTACTCACCTAAATTAATTAGTGAGTTTTGATTCTTACTTATATTCTAGTACTAAAGTAGTTTCATAATGCTACTTATAGGCCCGAGATACGAGACGAAGCATCGGCTTTGAGAATTTTTATAGCACAATCTACTCTTGAGACGGGTACTTTTATTCTTTTCTCTTTTAGTACATTGTACTTAGTGCATGAGTATTATGGATTTGATATGTAGTTTGGATTACCTTAAATTTATTCATGTTATTTCTTGCTTTGAATGCTTATATGCTTGATTTTAAAATTAGTCTATTTTGGTTATCCATGTAGTCTCGTATTTTGATTATCTATGATTGATAGTGGTACACACGTGTGTATGGTATGTGTCGCAGTTTGGTGCATATGTATATGGTATGCATCTTAGGTCGTTATACACGTGTATGGTGTGTTTTATAGGTATTGACTTCATGTGATATTTGTCATTTTATTGTTGGATATATTGATGTCTGGTGCATACGTGTAAGGTGTGCATCGTAGGTCGTTACACACGTGTATAGTATGTTTCATAGGTGTCTGCTTATGTGAGTTTAGTATACTGTGATATGGTATATATCTATATGTGATGCTTACATATGTGTGTAATGCTCATTTTCATTATGCACTGCATACCATTACATGCTGACGATCATTGTCTCCTTTGTAGTCGAGAAAGTCGTCAGTCATATTTCTGCCAACTCGATCACTTAGGTAGTGATATCTGGAGTGAAGCAGTTTATCTTGTCGTGCCGCTCGACCACTTAGGTAGTGATAATTGGAGCATCATGCAGACAGAGACCTCTTGGTGTAGCTACATAACTACCGTACATCCTGACCACTCAGCCACTCAGAGTAGTGGTAGCTGGAATGCGATCAATGTCACCGTCCCGCTCCCCTAGGCCACACAGATGTCATGGTAGCTGGAGGGGACGCCAGAGTGATCATGTTTTGCATATGCATTTGATGTGTGTTGCATATGCATTTGACTTCTATTGCACTTGCATGTGTTGATTGTGTACTCGATGGATGTATATGTATATATATATATATATATATATATATTTATGACTCACCTATCTGTAATAGTTCTCATAGGTTTGAGTTAGGTTTTATACCTAATATTGGACTGTGTTAGAATAGTTAATAGTATTATTATGTTAGTTGGAAATGTTGAGTTATATACTTACAGAATTGATTATATGTACAATACTTGGTCATATATACATGGTAGAATTCTTCCCATGAGACTATATGTACCTTGATCCCTTCCTGTTATATTTATCATGCACTATTTTTCTTATACCCGTGGAGTTATTTGGACTCATTACCCTTCTATTGTGTTTATTTTCTTCAGATATCAGATAGATGATCTATATTGTCTCCGAGAGATCCTGTTTGTCTGTCCTACGTCACATGGAGGGTTTTTCCGCATTTTATGTTTCTTTACTCGTTATTTCATTTGGTTTCTGTACTTATATTGTGATAAGTAAACTATGTTGTGGATTTGAATTCCCATTTGGTATTTGTTTTGGACGTTGCGATGTTAAGCCGTGCCGGCACGCACCTTATTTGTTATTTGCATTTTGGTATGTTGTGTTATATCTTGATTTAGTTATTTGGATATTATTAACTGCATGGATTTGACTTGTGTAAGTCGTGTGAAAATATACCAAGTTATTCTATCACATTGTCACTAGGGCATACCGTCTGTTTCGTCGAACAAATATACCTTCGGGGCGTGACAAGTATTTTATTACATTCATCTTTATTGTATTTTATTTGGTTAAGATCCTTTGTCTTCTTCTCTCTCACTTTAGCTATTTTATAAATATCTCTTTCTTTTTCTTTTATTAATATAAGTATCAAAAATTTCATTCTTGGCTTCCGTCTTTCTTGGTCACTATATAATTTTTTAAAATTTTCTTTATTCATACACTACTATTTTCTTGGCCACTATATAATTTTTTAAAATTTTCTTAGCTTTAGTCTTTCTCGTCCTTTAATTTTCATCACTTGATTCTAGTAGTTGTGCATATTTTCCTTCTATTGATGTTAAGTTTGAGACGCATATCTAACACTACTAACTTATATTAAGTAGTTAAGTTTTTTACAAAGGTGACCTTGCAATATTTACAAATCTTCCTATTCTTTTTTCTGATCATAAGAGAATCAATTTATGATTTATTATTTCTACTTTTGAATGTGACTAAGTATTTTTCTCTTATCTTGAAAAAAATATTTTAGTTATTATAAGTTCATATACTATCACAAAATTTAATATAATTTTCCTTCTTTATTTTTATTCCAAAACCATAACCCCATTATATTTTTTCATTTCTTATTCCTACATGCCCATTTAGATCTTTTACTAAAATCATTTTGTTTGATTTTGTACTACCTCATCTAGATCTTCCCAAAATCTATATTTAGTGTATTCATCTAATCTTACTTGGGTTGCATATATATTAATTATATTAATAGTTTCTTTCATCACCACTATTTTGAAAGTTATAATTCTATCTCACTTTCTATCTGCTCCTACTATTTCATTTTTTAACGAATATCTACAATAATACCTACTCTATTTTTTTTGTTTTACTACTTCCTAAAAGCAATAGTTTCTCTTAATCTACAAAGAACCTAAAATTGACCTTTCTTAAAATAAAAATTAATTCAAACATAGCTAAACACCTAACTAAACTTTATAACATTTAATATTAAATAATAATACTTCTATTAAATATTAACAATCCAATCTAATACTATTAAATAATCTATGCTAAAAATATAATTTTATTATTGGTAATGATATATTTTTATTAAAAAAGAGAGCAATCTAATGCACAAAACTTCTAGCAATGTGGGGTCCGAAGAAGGGTTTATTGTATACAACTTTCTCTTACATTGCAAGAAGATGTTTCCGCGACTCAAATCAATAACCACCGGGTCACACAGCAACAACTTTACTATTGTGCCAAGTCTCCCTTCGATTATGATATATTTTTATTATTAACTAATTTTATAACTAATTTTTTACTATTTATATTATTATATTTTCTCATTTGTATTTCTCTTTTGATTCTGATGTTACTAATCTTACTAGTCTGATGCAATAGATACTTGGATTCTTAAATTATCTGAGCTAGATCCCTATTATAAATTTTGACAACTATAGATAAGACCATACTCTTTTCTTTACTCTTCAATCTGATTTATCTTTACCACTATACAATTTTATTATTTGTAATTTGTTCGTACTCGTGACTCTAAACATAAATTGAGTACTCCCATACCAAAAAAGTACATGCATTTTTTTGTTTACTCTCTTTGTACAAATGTCCGACAATATTAAATAAAATTTTATCATTAAAGTTTTATAATTCAACAAATATTAAATTGATACTATAAAAAAATATGTATTAATGACAATAAATTTTATCATTAAAGTTTTATAATTTATCAATAAAATTTTTAATGACAATAATTATTAGATTTGTCAGCCTAAGTGTCATGGTTAAAACTATTAATAATAGTATTGATTAGATCTATCTTTATCTGACATTAGTGATAATTTTTTTATTATTGATTGAAAATGCAATTTATAGTATGGTCATTAAATGATAAAATAGTTACAAAATTTTATGATAAATGAATTTTCATCACATATATAATCTATATTACTCGAACTCACAAAAGAATCCTACAGAGTATGGATTCCGGTGTTAAGACACATGATTATTTTGAAATGGGGATATGGTGACATAGAATATTGATCCAAATTTATGAGAGAAGTACGATAAAATAAATCATAAAATATTTTAATATTAATATAATACAGCTAATATTAATCTATTGTCTTAATATCTTAACTATATGTTAGATAACTTACAATAGCTACTATAACATAATAAATACCAATTATAATTTTTACAACATAGGTTATACAATTTATGTAACTAGTATCAATTATATAACTTAAATATAAGGTTTAGAAATTACAAGAAACATAAATTATAATAAAACTAATAATACTTATAGTATAAGATTTATAATAATGATATAATCCATCATCGCTAACCCTAATATTTATCCATTCAACCCTAAACCATTTGTCGACATGAAGCCAAAAAGACCCCCTTTCACCAACCCAAAGGAGAGAAATGTCTCATACACCACCAAACTCCACACAAAGCCCTTCTCGTCCTTTCTCCTTGAGCAATCCAATGTTGACACCAAGGTTAAAATCTCGAACCATATCAGAATTTCGATATTTGATGGAATGATATTATTTTGATATGATGTCGATATTTTGATACATGGTGTCAGCGACAAATTGAAAGTTAAAGGAGGAAACATATAAAGTAGAGGAAGGAGACATAGTTGAGTAATATCCAATTTCCATAATTTATTGGAACGATACATTTTGATGGTTTGCTTGACACGGTATGAGATTTCAAACCATGCTTGATGCAAACACTATAATTAAAATGTTGAGCCACTCAAAAACTTAGAATGAAGTTGATTCAATGATAAAGATAATTACCTCATCTAGAGGACCTTGGTGTTAAAACACTTATGAGCTAGATAGGGGTGAATATCTTGCTTTACTTCTTCGATTTTGACTTGCATTGGAAACATGAAGCAAATAACTATCAAGAAGCTAACACCTTCGATTTACTTGGTATTCATCTCCTTGAGATGACTAATCTAAGGATCCACTCCGAGCTCTCACATCCATTAAAAACTCTCTCCTTCGAAACTTTCCGGAGACAGAGAAGCCTCGTACAAGCTTGTTCTTACAAGAACACAACAAAAAAAGAAGAATACAAAGGCAAATATAATCGAAAACGACTTTACAATCAAAACATTATTTTGCTTGCTCTTTTCTTACTTTGGATTGCCTCTTGATAGTAGGAAATATAACAGCACTTTGTCTCCAAACCCTCAAGAACCGACGGCTTCAAACTCTCCACGAACCCCCTTTTGTAGGGTTGCTTTTGGCCCAAAAAATATCTCTCAATCAATTGGCCTTACCCCAATCTATTGTCACGTCAGATCCGATCATTCACACCTGCAGAACGACACTTTTTTCGCTTGACCAATCGATTAGTGAATCATATCAATCAATTACCAACTTCCAAGCGATTGAGCTAATCGATTCAGAAGTTTTTTGTTCATAACCCAAGCGATTGACTCAATCAATTCTGAACTCTTATGTTCGCTCGAAAAAACTGCTCAATCAATTGGCTTAGCCCCGATTCCCAGGCATTCTTCACTCGAGAAAACACAGCCGATCGATTGGCTTAGGCTGAATCGATTGCCCTAATTGATTCCCCAAGCTTCTATTCCCTCGCGAGCATTGGCCAATCAATTACCTCGGGCGACCAATAGATTTCCCAACCTTTTGTTCGCGAGAAAACCTATGCCAATCGATTGACTATTCACGAGAAAACCTATGTCAATTGATTGCACCAATCGATTACCCCAACCTAAAACCTGAATTTCGGATTTAAGGTTTACCAATCGATTATCAATGAATTCCTGTCAATCGATTGGTAACCCTAAACTCAGTCTTTTCAAACCTGAATTCGATCTTACATGATATCTGGTTGACCTCAACCTACCAAAATTTTCTATGACCTGTTGGGACTTCCCGTTGCCTAATATCTGGTTAACCTTAACCTATTGGGACTTCATCAACCTTGACCTGTCAGGACTTTCTCACTCATGTCAAGTGTCTGGTCCTCCTTGACTTACTTGGACTTCCTTTTGCCTAACCTCCCGTTCCTTTGTCAAACTTTCGATTAGGGCTAGTCACTCGGTAGACTTCTTACCTACCTAACCTCAAATTATGACTTTTTCTTGTCTAATCTCCCGTTAAGACTTCCGATTACCGAGTGTTTGTTCCTGAACAACTTGGATTTTCCTTTGCCAACTTCTGACATCGTCAAGTATCTGGTCAACCTTGACACTTCTTACTAACATATTGATCAAACATTAAAACTCAAACTCGAGCCAATCTGAGCTTGGTCAATCTTGACCCGAGGAAAATTATACCAACAATCTCCTCCTTTTTGATCTTTAACAATATGTTTAAGTTAGGTTAAATCATTAACCCGACTTCCTTCTTCTCATGTCAAAATATGAATGAGGGTTCCTAACCCTTTAGCATACATCAAAAATCTCTTCCAAGATTCATCCATCTCATCCTTCAAAATACCACAATGAAGGTTCCCTATCTTCCATTGTCTCCAATGCTCAACCTTGAGCATCCATCCATCATCCTTCTACAAATCTCCCTCAAAAAGTCTCCCAAATCATGCATTTAAGGTGAAACTCCCCCTCAAAGCTTATTTCAACTTCTATCATTGCACCAAAAATGATTTGGAGTTTCTAAACCTTTAGGAAATCCCAAAATCAAAGTCATGACATTAAAAATTCACCCTTGAATCTAAAACTCCCCTCAATTTCATATTTTTCTCCTTTAACCATCTCTTTTTCATTTTTATCAAGAAAATTACCCTTAATTACTTATTTAAGCATTTTCGAGGGTTCAAGATAGTTAAATTTACTAAACGTGACTTAATCAACTGAAATCAACTCATTTCAGTCAAAATTAGTATCTCTCAATCGATTGATAACTGTCATCAATCGATTAGAGTGGCTGAATCAATTCAGCATCATTTTGTGCTAAACAAAACAATACTAATCGATTACACCAATCGATTACCTCCTAAGTCAATGGATTGATTTTATCAGCCAATCGATTACGGCTTGTACCAATCGATTGGATATGTCTAATTTTCAAATTCAAATTCAGACCGAAATTCATAAATTCATATATAATTCAACGATTTTCTAAACATCATGAAATTTCACGTAAAAATTACTTATGTCATATACTATCATGGAAAAATAATTTTCTATAAAAATACATCTCATTTTTAAAGAATGATACAAAATTGAAAATCATTGAAAAGTTTAATGTTTAACTCTAACTTTATATCTAATTAATCAATGGTGATTCCTATCAACAAATAGATTTCACCAAGATTTTTCAAAATATTTTTGAAATGATTTTCAAAACTAATTTCCAATCATGATATATGAGTTAAATGCACATGATTTGTACATTAATTTTCCTCATAATTGATCTTCACAAAATCAATGTATTTCTTAAACTCAAATAGAAGCACTAAATCAACATTTTATTCATCCTCCTAACATCTCATTGTGGCAAAAGGCGAAACGCTCGCCCCCAGCGCCCCCGCCAGTCCGTCCCAGGACCAACACGGAGGAGG
>JBBUKS010000060.1:4226534-4238103 GCA_038050645.1 Hedychium gardnerianum
TTAATCTCCATTAATCATCTTTAATGGGTTAGATTTTAGCATATTGGATTAACCATTAACCCAATAAGTCAATCCATGAACATTAACCCAATAAGCCTAATCATCTCATAATTAGCTATTAGGGCTAATACTAACACTAGGTCTGATGTATTGTACGCTCTGAGTGTCACGAGAAGATACCAGTTAGATTCAAGCATGGATCATTGGGCGGCTATCAAGTCAATCCTTAAGTACATAAGAAGAACTAAGGATGTGTTCTTGGTATATAGAGATGGTGATATGGTTACACACAGGTATACTGATGTCAGCTTCCAGATAGACAAGGATGACTCCAAGTCACAGTCTGGGTACATATTTACTTTGAATGGAGGCGCAATAAGTTGGAAAAGTTCCAAGCAAGATACTATTGCATATTCTACCACTGAGGCGGAATACATTACAACTTCTGAAGCAACAAAGGAAGCAGTTTGGATCAAGAAGTTCATCTCTGAACTTGGAGTGATTCTGGTCATTGTTGAAGCATTACCAGTTTACTACGACAACACTGGAGCTATTGCTCAGGCTAAGAAACCTCGGTTTCACCAACGATCCAAATATGTGTTTCATCGCTATCATTTGTCAGTGAAAAATAAATCGAGAAGATTCCCACTAAAAAAACCTAATGGATCTTTTGACAAAAGCTCTACCACAAAGTAAGTTTGAGAGTCATATCCAGACCTATGGTATTGGATACCATGGCTATTGACATTAGGCCAAATGAGAGTATGTTATATTTGAGAGATATACTAAGGCAATCGCCTTATAGTATGTACTATTTATTGAATAAATAAATTATTCACTATTTGAGTGCACATTCTTTATATATATGATTGAAATTTAAACTCACTTACTGAATATTCGCAATATAATTCATAGCATGAGAGAACTTGTGATTGGATCACAACTAGTTAACATCTCTATATGTGTAATTATGAATGTATTAAAACATTCCCTAGTCAATGAATTTATGAATTCAGATATCATCGATTCTATGAAACTAACACGTGTTATACTCCTTGGTTTAACCAAGTAGCTGCTCCTCACTGGCTGGAGATATTGGGATGTCGAGAGTTAAATGTGGATGCTAGTTAAAGGTAATTAGTTTATTGGAGTGATTTGCCATGAGACTTCATATGGTTATTTACATATATGGATATGTCAATGAAGATCTCATTGCAACTTAAGTGCGAGTTTCCTTCAACTTGAAGTGTTCAAATCACCTTGGTCATGGAGACTTATACTTTGACATCTTAAGCAAGCATCTCCTTGGAGGTGTGGACTCGAGTGTTGGTGCAGGATACATCATCCAATCAAATCTGTGATTTTGATCTTGGCAATAGGTTCAAGTTAAGTCTTGTGATTTTCTAACATGTTGATTAAGCTTACATGAAAGTTCTAGTTGAGGCTAGGCAAGGAAAGTCCTAGTTGAGGCTAGGCAAAAGAAGTTCTAGTTGCGACTAGGCAAGAAAGTCTTGGTCGAAGGGACTAGGCGGAAGTCTTGGCAGATCGAGGACATTGGGCAGGAAGTCCTGGGGGTCGAGAACACCAGGTGGAAGTCTAGACAGGTCCAGGGCCGGAGGTCTAGCGAAAAGTCCCGAGGGTCAAAATCAGGCTGAGTGAAAGTCCAAGCGAGTCAGGTGGACCAAGGCTTGACATCATGTAAACTCTCCCGAGTGGAGTGGTGAGGACGCGCTCTCGAAAATAGAGCAGTAGGCGTTGATTCAACCTAAGGTTTCACAGGAAACCTAAGATTGAGACTGGACATCTCGAAGAGCTGTCAATCATACTTATTTATATATCTGTTATGCTAACGCTGTGATGCAGGAAGCTAACTAATGAAGCAAGCTAGAAAATGGGATCCAGGCGCTTCTATCACATCCGGGCGCCTAGACCATCCAGGCACCTCTATCACTTCCAAGCGCCTGAACTAGAAGACTTATCATGGTGATGGGATCATATCGGATAAGGGTCGCTAAAGGCACCTTAAGCCGATCTAGGCACCTAGATCAGTCTATAAAAGAAAGCTTCAAACAGAGCCTTCTTCATCCATTCTTCTAACACCTCAAGAGCTCCATTACGCTTCCAAAATGATGATACTCTGCTGTGCTCAAGCCTCAATGATGCGACAAAGACACGCCACCGCTACGAGCTCAAACGAGCCTAGACTTTGGTAACGTATAGTTGTTGCTTTAATTACTCTGACATTCTTTGTACTTTCTATTCTAAGGGATCGATAGGTTTGTTACTGAACCCCATATTTGTAAAAGAAGCGAGTCTTCTTCTCTTTTGAGAAGAAGGTTATTAGTGATTGCCCACCGAAGTGGTCAACTTGGTTGCGGGCCTTGGAGTAGTAGTCACGAGGCTGCAAACCAAGTAAAACCACCACGTTTCCTTTGTATCTTTTTATTTCCGCTGCATGACTTGGTGGTTTAATGAACGATTTTCAAATACATACGAAGTGTGCTATTCATCCCTTCTGGCAATTTCTTCGATCCAATACTAGGATGATTGAGTATAAGTCAAAGTGTTCGAAAGTGTTTGGATAGCCCACAAAGGATTCACCGCTCCTTGTATAAGGAGACGTATATCTTATGACTACTTGTCAGGATTGTTACTCGAAGTCTTTGGCTAAAATAATACATATCAAGAGTATGATACTCTTGGATACATGTCTGAGTAATTTGAATCCACGGTATAAGGAAATATAACTTGGTCTAGGTGTGACATAGTCAGCCTAGTGGACATTGACACATAAATCATATTATAAATCAAGTGAGTATAAGATGAGTGAAAGGAATGAGACACGACTCACTGTAGCTGCTGAAGGGTTCAAAAGTGGTTGTGGGATCAATCGTTGATTTTTCGATCAATTGAGGGTCATGATGTACTACTAGGTGTCACTCATGATCTATTCATAATTAATGGTTAATTACGAATGACCAACATAGTCGGGAACCTATTGGGTCACACACACTACAAGTTTAATCCGAAAGACTTAAAATGAGTTTGAGAATTGGATTCTCAGATCGAGAGATATAGAATAAGAGAGAGTTTGATCTAGGTTTTTTGATTAACCCTCCTCTTCTCTCCTCTCTCTCTTGCGTTGCCGACCAACACAAGGAGTCAAAGCCCCTTGAGCAGTCGTCATCCATCCTACCTCGCCGGAGAGAGCCCCACCAAGGCATCCCTTCCTCCTCTGGCCTTCGTAGCCAAGGTCGTCGCACTGGCAGCCGTCGTCCAACACCGAACAACAACATCCTGCTGTCGTCCCCGCGCATGCCACCACCGCCAGCCACTCGTGCACCACCTTAGGGCTCGACCGTCGGCTGCCCTTGCCACTGAAGGTCCCTCTCCAACCTCCGGACCACCCTATCACCACCACACTACCAGCAACAGTGAATGACAGCCCTGAACAGTGGTCTTTTCGGCCGTTGTTCACCTCGCCTAATGTCGTCGAATTGTGTACGTTGTCGAGCATTAAAGCTAGTGGGAGATCCTCCGCATTTGGTATCGTTGGGTTGCTAACTCCGACAGATCTCGAAGCATTGGTGATATCCTCTCTTGGATCGCGTCATCTCTGATTGTCGGCTAGTATCGAAGAAGGAGACACGACTCGCGACTTTGGAATTTATCTCGACGATTGCTTGACGTGCATACGAATAGAGGTGAGGCTTGACAAGCGTCGCTGGTTGATGTCATTCCCACTCCACATGATTCGTCAGGTATAATTTATTATTCATAAAATTTTATATTGTGGTTATGTCTTGCATGTGTGTATCCTGTGTGCGTGAGATGCATGTGATATAATAATTAGTTTTATTATTTTGTCTTTCGCTGTGCATTTGCGAAATGTGTCATTACATGCATCATATCGGGCTCCCCAACATGTAAGTGGAGTCATCTTGGTGGAGTCCGAATCAGACAGTACTGTCTTGTGGCATATGCAGTTAGGGCATATGAGCGAACGTGAGATGCCGAAACTTCATAAGAGAGATTGGTTAAAGGGAGTCAAGATGTGCAAATTTGAATTATGCAAATTATGTGTTCTTGGGAAATAGAGCAAAGTTTAATTCAAGATGGTAATACACAAGATAAAGGGGATTCTGGACTACGTACATACGAATCTCAAGAGACCAGCCAGTGTAGCATCACATGGAGGACACTTATATTTTGTGAGTTTTACTGATGATTACTCATGAAAGGTATGAGCATACTTCATACGTCACAAGTCGAAAACTTTTACAAAGTTTAAATTGTGAAAAACTAAAGTAGAGAACCAGACCAGAAGGAAGATCAAATGTCTTAAGTCAGACAATAAAACTGAGTACACGGATTCAAAGTTTCAAGAATTTTGTGAGCAACATGGGATTATGAGATATCTCTATTCGCAGAACACCACATCAGAATAGTATGATGGAAAGATTGAATAGGACAATCGTTGAGAAGGCAAAATGTCATAGGCTGAATGTAGGACTAGTAAAGAATTTTTGGGCAGAAGTCGTTAACATGACATAATATCTCATTAGTATGTCACCAAGGGGTAACACTAGAAGGTAAAGTGTTAGAGGAAGTATGGATAGAGAATCTAGTAGACTACTCTTATCTTTGAGTATTTAGATGTCCAGCCTATATGGATGTATCTAGTGAGGAAAGATCAAAGCTGGATGTGAAGTCAAAGCAGTGCAATTTTTGGGGTATTAGAAAGGTGTTAAAGGCTTCAAACTTTGGGATTCTAAGGCAAACAAGGTGATGATTAGCAGAGATGTAGTATTTGACGAGAAGGTCATGTTACAGAGTACTCAGGGAGATGAAAAGGAAACATCACAGAGTAACAAGGAGAAGGACGTTGTGCAGATGGAGCTAGAGACTCATGACTCTGATGATGATAGCTTAGGGCACACGAAACATCATACTATAGCTAGAGGCAGGACGAGACGGGTCATAAAGCCACCAACCAAATACAGTTTTAAGGACTTGGTGCCTTATGTACTCATCACCAGTAGCGAAGACCTTATATCTTTTTAGGAGCCAGTTCACAACTTTGAGAAGGACAAGCGGATGAGTGCTATGATGGAGGAGATGAAGTCGCTGCATAAGAACAAAACATGGGATCTAATGGAGCTTCCTGAGGAAAAATGAGCTATAGGGTGTAAATGGGTGTTCAAGAAAAAGAAAACAATGTCAAAGGAAGGAGAAGTAAAGTTCAAGGCTTGGTTGGTAGCAAAGGGGTATTCTGATGTGTGTAGATTATGCATGTTTCTAAGTATCGTTTAGCATATATTTTGTTGCATTTCATAAGCATGATTTGCATTTGCACACCCTATTTCTATGTGGTTTCGTTACTTTTACTCTTTTAGTTTGAAGAACTGCTCTTTGCTTGTTTTTATTGATAGGATGTATTTTTAGAACAAAAATGGAGCATAAATCCCTTAGACGTGAAGTTGGAGCAAAGAGCACGCTCTGACCGTGTCCCATGACATGGGCGTGCTCCTACGACTAAGAAAGATGAAGAATGGAGCGGAAAAGGCTCAACACAGGCTAGCCATACCTCATCATCGAGCCTCATCATTGAGCCTCATCATCGTACCGAACACATGAAGCATACATTAAGAAAAAGTCTTTCAAAATGGAGTTTTTAATCAAGGAACACGCTCCAGCCGTGTCACGTGACACGACCGTGTTCCTTGGAAGAAAATGGAGCCAAAAGCTGCTCACATGGCCAAGTCATGCTAAAAAGCATGGCCATGTCAAATTCACAGATTTCCCAGAACTGATCATGTCACGATTGTACTTTTTAGGCACGGTCGTGCTTTTTAGGCACAATCGTGTCGAATCCTGGACTATACTGTGGACCAATTTTAAAACAGTCATAACTTTTGTCTTAGTTGGAGTTACGGGGCGTGTGACCTATCAAAAGTTAGATAATTTCAAGATATACAACTATCCTTTAGAATTCAACTCGAGAAAACCTAGTCTAAGGGGTGAAAAACTAGTTTTAGCGGAGCTTAACAAATGGAGCAGATCTGGAAAGTTTGGGGGGGAGGTATAAAAGGGTCAAGCAAACCCTTGTTTGACTCATCTTGGACCAGAGGGATCCTTCCCCCTTCTTGGGAGAGGGGTTTTTTTCCCTTCTAGAGGAAACCCTAGAGCCACCATTCAAAGAACCGTCACGATGATCCGTCCATTGCTAGAGCGAGGAATTCATCCGAAGACACCGATAATGCATTGATAAGCATTCTCTTCTCTCTATTTCATGTATTGAGTTGTAGATTACTATTTTTCATGTCTTGTGATTGTATTTCCGATGCTATGGAGTATATTCTCCATATTCTAGGATGTAGGGAGTAATTATAATGTGATGTTGATGTATGAACTATAAATTTGCACATTTTCTTGTTCTATGATATGTTTATGACTTGTTCTATTGTGTTGTGTCTTGTTCTTTTTTGATTAAATGTGTGTGTGGTGAATACATTTGGATGTGAAACATTGGTTACCATGTAGAGGAGATGCTTTAGATTGTATGATAGGGGCCTTCGTGACAGAAGATATCCTTTAATTGGACTTTCTAGAGTCCTCATCTTGAAATGAGGGTCAATTCTCTACAAGGGAATAACCAATTAGAGTTTAATGACTTTTCCCCAATTTAATGTTAGGAAGTGACTTGTATAATCTATACTGTATGATCAAGGGTCCCTTATGTGACAGGGGGTATCCCTTTAACTGGATTTTCTATGTTACATCTTTACTTGATGGCAAAAGGTGAAACGCTCGCCCTGCTACCTATTTACTTAATAACATTGAAAGTGGTGTAAATACTCCGATGTAACCTTCACGGGTCTATATCGGTAATTTGTCTAGAATCCCTACAAGAGCATAAGTATGGAGGTAAGGAAATGAACAATACATAAAACATCAACTAGCATTATAATGAAATCGAAATCTTATAATCATTCCCTAAGCCAATTCCTCCCTCTTTGATTATTTGCTCTCACTGGATCTCTCTCTCCTTCTCTCTCTTAATCTCTTGATCTCAAGCTTTCACACAACTTTTGATCATTTAGATTATTTATTTTGCAAACTCGACTAGTGCTTAATCAATAGTTCTTGTGAATTCGATATTTTATTACTTGACAACATAATCGTGCACTTGTGATTAGCCAATAAGTTTTTGGCGCCGTTGCCGGGGATTATTTTCGATTGACATTAGTTGACTAGCAATTTAGTCACTCTAGACTTCTTTCTTTTTGTTAATAATTTCTGCATTTTTCTTTCTTGCTATTTAAATTCTGCATTCTTGTTTTTCTAATAATTCTATTTTGTAGGTGATTGTGATTTTTTCCCCAAAAACCTACTAATTTTTTATTTTTACAATATACGATGAGATCTGACATGACAACAAGCCTTTGAGAGAATTTTTCACACATATAACTGGAAGAGCAAGATCTCCTATTGTGCTACCTCAAATCGATGATAACAACTTTCAACTAGACCCAACATTAATTTCCATGATACAAGGTCACCAATTCGGAGGAGCAAATTTAGAAAACCCTTATTTACACCTTGAGATATTTCAAGAATATTACAATATGATGAATTGTGAAAGAATTTCTACTAATGTTATTCGGTTGTTGACATTTTCTTTTAGTATCAAAGATAAAGCAAGGACTTAGTTTCCTCCTCCCCCTCCTAGAGAGAGAAGCTCTCCCTTCTCTCTAGGAAAGGGAGTGGCTACTCCCAGCCCAACCGAAGCCACCACCTCCATCAGCAAGGGCCGGTGGGGGAGGAGGCCTTCTCCTCCCCCATCAAGGGGGGCTGTCCATCACCGACGGTGAGGAATGGAGGTGAAACCACACCGGTGAACCATGGAGGAGAGCTAGGGGAGGTGAGGTCTGCTCTTCACCGGCAGTAACTGGAGGAGGAGGGGGAGTCTCGATGGTTGGATTCCCTTAGTTAAGCAAGGCCATTGCCGCCCATTTCACCACCAACTCGGACTCATTGGGAGAAAACGATCAGAGCTTGGTTCAGGAAGGAGGCAAGGAGAGATGACCGGAGCACTTTTCCAACCAGGGAAAACTGGAGGCGTCCAGTTTTGTGCCGACGACTGGATACTCTATTTTCCGGCGACAACAACTTATAGGGCCCTCTACGGCTCGACCACTGGCTGTCCCGGAGTGTGGCCAGAGGAATGGGTGAGGGAGAAGGTGTTCAGGGGGTGTCACGGTGACCTGGGCTGGAGAGGCAACAGGGAATACAAGTGTTGCTGGTGGCGGGGCATTTCCGGTGACCAGCAGACTCTGGGTTGATTTTTCGGCGATCACTGAATGGGAAAGGGCTTGAGGTGCACCTTAGAAACAGTAGTTGTCGGCAAAGGTGAGAGGGAATTCAAAATTTAAAATTTGAACTTGAGGTCAAGAGAGGGAGATTTGAATTTCGATTTGGAGTTTGAATTCGAATTTCTAAATCTCCCCCTATTTCGATTAAAGAATGAGAGGGAAATCAGATGGGGTCAGGAGTTATGGAGACTTGGTTCCACTTCCACAGCCACTGATCTAAAGATCACACTCAGCCGGATGCTTTCTTCCCCGGCGACGACAGTCGGCGAACTCTGCCACAACCGGAGCTACTAATCAGTGAAGGAGCCCCCTTGCTCGGCTAATCAAGCGACATACTCCTTTTGAGGTGAGGAGTGCACTTAGAGGAGGGGGCAGAGGCAACTGGTCCATGTAGACGGTCCGGCGAGGCGCAGACGGAGAGGAAGAAGAAGAGTTGTCGGGCTGCCAGCGGCCACAAGGAAGAGGGATAGAGGAGCTTGCCGATAGTCTAGTGCTTCATGGTGAATGATGTATTAATCTTCCTGTGTTCAGTTTGATACCATCTCATGTACTGCCATTTCCCGGTCGGTGGCCGGAGCTCCGGAGTGGTGCCGGAGCTTCGATGGATTCTTGTAAAGGTGGAGTTCGGGCTAAGCTAGGAGGAGAGGTGCTATTCTCCCCAACACCGACGGGCTATTGGAGGGGCTGCCAGTTCTTGGGTGTTGTCGGCGTGGACCTTTGGCCGGAGGTAACTTACTGAGAAGAAGAACCAAGGAGGACACAACCATGACTATGGTGATGGCATTCATTTGTGGCAGAGATGGATGAAATTGTATAATTGTGGTTATGTTTGTACTCATGATTGTGTTGGACCATGATGAGGAGTTGGTGTTTGCATACAACAACCTAGATGCTTGATGTAAAATGCCCATACTTGTGTGTGGCATTCCCTCATTAGACGGTACTATGAACATTCGATTCCGATCTGGCATTTGTCCGGACAGGACGAGCGGGAGTCTTAGAGCCATAGGTTGTTGTATGTCACTTCCATTTCATATACATATTTACCTTTGATCGAAAAAAAGATAAAGCA
Source organism: Hedychium gardnerianum (assembly GCA_038050645.1). Taxonomy (NCBI): domain Eukaryota; kingdom Viridiplantae; phylum Streptophyta; class Magnoliopsida; order Zingiberales; family Zingiberaceae; genus Hedychium; species Hedychium gardnerianum. The sequence continues at coordinate 4,235,982 of JBBUKS010000060.1, forward strand.
AGGACTTGGTTGTATTCTCTTCCTCAACAAAGCATAATAAGTTAGGAACAATTGAAGCAACAGTTTCTCAATCACTTTTTTCTTCCAAGTAGGATGACGTATATAAGGAATAGAATCACAAGCTTTGCTCAAATAGATGGAGAACCACTATTTGAAGCATGGGATAGATTTAAGGATTTATTGCGGCAGTGTCCTCATCATGATTTGGAAAAGTAGTTGACTATGCATATATTCTATATGGGGATTTCTTTATCAAATAAGATATTTTTGGATTCAACTGCAAGAGATTTTTTGATAAATAAAAGTTTGAATGAAGCATATGACTTAATTGATTAAGTGACATTGAACCTCCATGAGTGATCAAATAAAAATTGGATGGAATATTCCTTGAAAATCCCAGAAGTGCGAGCCATGGATGCAAATGTGAATGTTAACCAAGAATTGTTGCAACCGCTTGAGAATTTTGAAAACCGTATAGAAAATATGATTGTCACAGAATGAGGGGTTCAAACAGTTAGAGACTAAGATAGAGAGGTTGACTTCACAATACGTTGGATCTCTGCTACAACTCTCAGATAAATATCTCCCTCCAATCGAAACAAAGTTTGGTGAACATTGTAATGCTATTAAGTTGAGAGGTGGCAGGAATCTCGAAGAACTTCAGGAGAAAGATGAGTACAGAAATGAGTAAAAGAACAAAAGATAACCACAAAAACTCAACTCCATCACTCCAGTAAGGGTCTATAAGCTACCGGTATCATTCCCTCAATGGTTGGTTAAACCAATGCTATATGAGCAATTTGGACCCCCGCCACTATTGTGAGAAATCACAATTGCACAATTCTATCGTCAAGTAATAAAATATTGATCCACAGAGACTATTGACTAAACACTAATTGAGTTCGTGAAGCTAGTTATCTAGATAATTGAGAGTTGGTTGAAAGCTTGAGAACTAGAGTTTGAGAGAGTGAGCCGAGCGTAAGAGAGAGTTGAGAGGGAGAGAGAAAGAGAGTGTGAGCAAGATCATCGAGAGAGAGAATTGATTAAGGGAAATAATTCTAGAATTTTGATTTCACCACAATGATTGTAAACACCTAATCTATGTTTTGGTTTCTTATCCTTAATGATTATTTATGTAGGTAGACTATCCGATGATATCCAATGTGAACTTTTGGAAGTACACTGGCGTATCCATTCTAATTCGTCGTTTACTTTTAGAGCGACAGAGCTAAAGGATTGTTTTCCTAAGGAGATTCCTATCACATGATCCAACAACCCCTGAGTTGCCTTCTTTTACTGTGTGACAATGAATTGAAACCGATGAATTAAGATTTATGATAGCCTATTGTTTCTAGTGGCATACCGATCTACTTTTGTAAGCGACTCTCCACGTCTCGGGTTTCTATGGGTCAAAGGATTGGATTCTCCTTTTGGTTTATCCCTGTACCTCATGGGATATGAATCTTGTACTTTTGGCATCAAGATCATGTGTACATAGTAGGCCCGGATCACAAACACATATATCATCGAATAAGAAACATGCAAACTCAATGATTCAACAAATAGTGCTTACATATCAATAGGGCTAATCTCTAATCCTAGAATCAAGAGTCTACTCCATAAAAAGGGAATTACAATCCAAAGACAATGAAAGAAGAATTCTTACAATCCAAAACAAAGAATAGAGAGGAAGAAATGCTTAGCGAGATCTGCATGAAATGTTTTTGAAAGAAATCCTTGCTCCCGAGGTGGATGGATCGTCTTGATGGAAGAAGATAGTGTTAGAATCTTGAGCGCAAAACACAATACATATGCAGCGGAATAAAATCAAGATCCTCCAAAAAATCCATGTGAAGGAAACCCGTATACTAAGGGATTATTAGAGTTATACCTTTGTTGCGTGAGCTACATTCTCTAGGCAGCAACTTTGGTTCTTGTTGGATCTCAACATGATCAAGTATTCGCGCCTCTTTCGGTATCCACACAAACATGTTCCATCCATCTCACCAACTCACAAACTTGGAGAAGAAAATCACCTAAGGTTATGCTAGCAACCACACAAGGGATTTCGGCCAAGGAAGAAGAAGGAGAAGAAGAGAGCAAGAGAAATTCAAAAATTCTC
>JBBUKS010000060.1:4258606-4273923 GCA_038050645.1 Hedychium gardnerianum
ATAGCTACTATATATCTTGACCACTCGTCCACTCAAAGTAGGGGAAGTTCGAGTGTGATCAGTGTCAACATCCCGCCCCTCTCCGCCACACATATGTCGTGGTAGCTAGAGAGGTATGCCGGAGTGGCCATGTTTTGCATATGCATTTGATTTGATGTGTGCTGCATATGTATTTAGATTTATGTTGCACTTGCATGTGATGAGTGGGCATTTAATGGACATATATATATATTTAGTTGACTCACCTATGTCTTAAATATTACCCATGTGTTGGAATTAGGTCTTATACCTAATACATGATTGTGTTATAATGGTAGACTCGTATCATTATGTTGTATATGGTTGGTCGGACTATACCCCTGTAATGTTATTCTTATGTTCAATACATGATCATATATATATGATAGAGTACTTTCTACGAGACTGTATGTTTTCCTTGACCCCCCTACTATTGTTATTATCATGCATTATCTGGCATACCCGCTAAGTATTCCTTTGTACTCACCACCCCTGCTTCTATTGTTGTTTTCCTTGTTAACAGGTTTATGATTGGGTCGTTTGGAGGATATATGCCTGTGTCGTCACACTCACATCGAGCTTCGGATTTAATTCCATTATATGTTGTTTTATTTTAGCTATCTACTTCCGCATATATTTATACATTTGACATTGTATTATTTATGATGTACCTTGTTATTGGTATTCCATTCAATTGTGTATTTTGGATTTGTTTCTAATCGTGTACTTGGCATCATAAGTCGGGCTGTCTTGCAATAGTATGTTTTTAGTTTTCTGGTCGTGTAGACCATCTTTACTGTTTAGTTTTATCATTTATACACTACGTGGTTGTGCAATATCCGGGTAGGATATTTTTATCATCTATTACACTGCATAAATGTGAATACCCGAGTGGGGTATACTTATTTATTTGTTTTGTCATTATGTACCAGGAATATTGTCAGCCCTTACGGGGGAGATATTGTCCATTTTTCGACGGATAAATATACTCCCGGGGTATCACATTGTACCCATAGGCGGAGAGCACTTTGAACAGCAGGCAAAAAGGCTGAGTGGTAAGAAGGCACTCCCTTAGCTTTAAAGGCCAAGAGACCCTCTTCCTTGCAGAGAAGTACCCAAGGCTCCTTGGCACCCCTACAGGAGCCGAACATACTGTTGACTCAGCTAACAGTCAGAACCCTAGAGATTGTTGTCATTGGCAAGCGAGCATAAGCCGTGAAGACAAAGATGGAGAGAGGAAAAGTAAGTGGCTCAGCAACTTGGTCGCAAGTGGACTATAGTTTAGTCAACAGGTTCAATGGAGAGACAAGTGACTTTCCAATTTATGAAGTCATATGTCAATCGGTTGACTAAAAAGACAAGTTTGACCAATATGTACGGTGATATCCCTGTTGCAAAGAGTTGAGTTATTCTCTCAGACATAGTCAAGTGAAGTGTCCTTTAGTTAGTCAAAGTTAGACCTACAGAGAGCATAACTTATTTTGACTATGCTTCTTACTCTCAATTACTGATTACAAATCTTGTCTTTTACAATTATTGTTTTTAACCTATTGTAAGTTTTCATGCATTGGTGAGTTTGACCTATTTGTTTGATTCGCTAAACCACCCAGTTTGCTCATTCCAAGCAACAGTTACTGATTACAAACCTTGTATTTTACAATTATATTTTTAACCGATTGTAAGTTTTCATTCATTGGTGAGTTTGACCTATTTGACTAGTTCGCTCAATCCACCTAGTTTGGTTATTCCAAACAACTTGTGGTGCTTCTAAGCTAGGTTAGTCTGTTTGGTGAAATTGATCTAGCTAACCCTTTTCATTAACTTGATTCGGTTGACATGCTCGATCAGCCTAATCTATAGTTCGTCCAAGCTAACCAACCTGATATTTAGTTAAGGTGGTAACCTCGAGTCTTAAATTATGGGAAATTTCCTTTTTATGAAACAACAAGAGCATAAATACAATATCTTATTCCCTAATTTTAACAGACCCGCTACTCACCAACCTGATTTTACTGCTAGACTAACTCACCTCCATAACTGAACAATCCAGTCAACCAATCTGACTAGTATGAAGAACTCAGTTAGTTCAATCTAACTATAATTATTTTTCCATTGAGCTTCTTAGTGCAGAGTGAACACTGATGAGTATATTCAACACAAATAATATTCCCTTTACTTCCTAGCTCCAACATTATTACAGCAACTCAAGGTCTTCTAAGTGCTAACATTTCTACACACCGAGTTCATTTTGCTTTCCTCATTCAGCTGTTGCAGTGGGTTTGTAACTATCTCTTAACAGTAGGGGAAGCACATCTTTTGGATAGTCTCATACGTTACCAAAAAGATCAATCACTAGTTGTTTTGAGAAACTTCATACGTGAAGTGCAAGATGTACTAAAATTGATATCTAAAGAGTTATCAAGAATTTTTCATCATACTTAATGTACCAAAATTCCATACCGAGTATGATACAGTTTGTTGTTAGTTGACATCAAATTTTATATCCAGAACAAGAAATTTTAGATACATAATGCAATTCATATAAATAAACTCTAACCTGTAACATCATGGATTAGGAAGCTGGATAAACGTTCCTGAATTAGGACTGCACCCTCCAATTAGCATATTCTTATACATAGAATATGCATGGTCAGTATTACCTGATACACTGTACCCTCGAATAAGTGCATTATATGTGAAGACATTAGGTCGGAAACCTTTCAATTGGAGTTCTTCGTACATCTTTGCAGCTTCAGTAACCATCCCAGCTTTCCCAAAGGTCAGAATTAAAGAATTATAAGTATACAAGTCAGGAAATATTCCTCTATCTTGCATTTCGTTAAAGAGAGTCATAGCTTCTTGTACTCTCTGACATTTTCCAAGACCATTAATCATCAAATTGTAGATGATCAAATCGAGTTCCAGACCAGTTAACCTTAGTTCCTTAAAGTAGCACCAAGCATCTTCAGCTCTACCAGCCATGCAAAGTGTGTCTATAAGAATTGTGTAAGACTTCACATCTGGCTTGACACGTTCTCTAATCATCTTTTCAAATGTCTTCAGAACCTTTTCGACCTCACCAGATTTTCCATATCCATTTATGAGAATATTATATATGGCAGAGTTAGGTTTACATCCATACTCAAGCATCTCTCTGAACAGATGTTCTGCCTCAGTTACTCTCCCTGATTTCAAGAGTCCATCAAGAAGAGGACCATATGTGCATGGTGTAGCATAAAAGTCATCGGACATAAGATCATAATACAAGTCAATTGCTTGATCCAACAAGTTGGACTTGACAAGGCCTGATATGATTGTATTGTAGGTTATGTTGTTTGGTTGGCAGCCTCTAGAACGCATCTCTTCTTTCATCTTTAACAAATCTGCTATTCTTGATGAGTTACCATAAGCAACAAGGAAAGCATTGTAGGTGACAACATCTGGAGAGCATCCAGCTGTTTTCATCTCTGCAAAGATCCTTTCAGCTACTTCAATTAAATTGACTTCAAGGAGCCCACTAATAAGAGGGTTATATGTTTCAATGGTTAGTGAAATATGGTAGCCTTTGAACTTCTCAAAAACAGTACATGCATCCCATGCTCTTCTACACCCACAAAGAGACTTAATAAGAGGGCACAACAATGTGTCATTTTGGAACATACCATTTCTAGTGACCTTTTCAGCAAACTTAATTGATTGATCAATTCCAGTTTCATTTATTATGCCTTCTGTAACAGATGCCCATGAAGACCTATCTGTTATAGCATCAGGCTGGAGAGCATAAGCCTCGGTAACATAGATAGCATCTTCCAGCAACCCATTTCTGAGAAGCCTAGGCAAGATGCTGCATAGAGTTACAAAATCAGGAAAAAGAACTTTTCTCATTTGATGAAAGAGCCATATTGCTTCATTAACTCTATCTTCCTTAACTAAACCATGAATTACAGTATTATAAGATAGACAATCAGGTAGACATTCCTCTTCAGTCATTCCGTACAACATTTTCACTGCACGGTCTACCTCACCATTTCTACAAAGACAGTCTAACAAAGTATTGTATGTTATTGTATCTGGAGGAGAAACATGATTTCTCATATGCCGAAACAATTCCATGGCTTTCTCAACTTTTCCCTCTTTTCCTAATCCTGACAGCAACGTGTTGTATGTTACTACAGTGGGCTCAAGATTCATCGCCTTCATACCAAAATAGACTGTCCAGGCTGCATATCCTCTACCAGCCTTGTAGAGGGCATCAATCAATGAATTGACAGTAATCTCATCCGGGTTGCACCCACTTTGTCTCATTTCATTGAACAACCTCAGAGCTTCATCAACTTTTCCAACCCTGTTGCAACATTTAATCATTATGCTATATGTAATAGTATCAGGAGAAATACCAACGTCCTTCGATTCCTGGAAAACTTCAATAGCCTGTCCAAGTCTCCCGGACTCTGCAAGACCATACAAGCATGCATTGCAAGCAACAATATCCGGAACAATTCCCTTTCTCTTCATAACCTCATATGTCTGAAATGATTTCTCAAAATCTCCAGATTTTGCATAGTGGTCAATGAAAAGGATATAGGTATAAACTGTTGGCTTTGGACCATGAATATTCAAATGGTTAAAGAGCTCTTGAGCATTATCCGGCCTGTTCACTCTAAGAAGGCTGCCAATTAACGTATTATAAGTATGCAAGTTTGGCAAAATCCCTTTCTCTTCCATGATTTCCAATGTTTTAGTAGCTTCTTCAGTCTTACCTTGTTTGTGCAAAGCATTTATCAGAATAGTATAAGTAACCACATCAGCATGATAACCATCCTTTTCCATTTCTTCCCAAAATCGTTGCACCGAATTAAAATCCCCGCTGTCACCAAATTTGTCCAACAATGTGATATAAGTCACCTTATCTGGCCTCTGCTCACCACCCTTCATCTTCCAGAATATTTTCTCTGCTTCAGTGAGCCTCCCTGCTCTGCAAAGCACCTCTATCAGTACAGTGTAAGTTACTACGTCAGGTTGACACCCTTGTTCCTCCATTCTCCCAAGGAGACCATAAGCTTCATTGATTCTTCCTGCTTGGCCAAGAACCCGAATGCATATGGTGAAGGTGTATACATTTGGACTGAGACCTTGCACTTCCATCTCAGCCAAAAGTTCCAACACAGCCACTGTCTCCCTCCTCCTGCCCAAATCTACCATGAGAGCAGAATAAGTTCTAATACTTGGCATTTTTCCTTCTGATATCATCTGCTTGTAAACCTCCAGTGCGGCTTTACTGAATTTAGCACGAAGAAGGAAATGTATCAGTCCATTGTAAGAGAAAGAATTCATAACGAATCCAGCCTCCTGCATCCTTGAAAGTGCGAGCGGGGCATTCTGCAGCCCCCCACGGACGCCAAGGGCCTTGAAAATGATCAAAAAGGTGCTGGGGCTTCTCTTCACAATCTGCCTCTGCATTAAATCAAACACAAAGCGCATGTCGTCCACTCTGCCACGAACCCTCAAGAAGTCAAGCATGTAGTCAAAGGATTCAGTCGTGTGGACGGCCACCGGCCGCTGGGCGACCGCCGTGAAGAATGAAATGGCCTGAACCGGGTCGGAGATCGACTTGAGGGCATCAAGCACATCACCAGAACCGACGCTAACATCCAATTCAGTGCGTCCCGTCTCCCCGAAACTCTGAGGACTGCCCGAACGGACACAAACCCGCTTCTTCCTGGGGTCTGAGAGTAGTTTGGGATTCCCAAATTTCCGCCTTTGGGGAGGGAAAATTCTAGCGAACGCGAGCGGTTTGGCGGTGCAAAAACTTGGGAGGTCGACGACGACTGAAGCCACTGAGATATCCATGGCGAATCAAGGCCAAACAATCTGGGAGAACAACCGCCAACTGAATCCGATTCGATTTTCGGAATCGTGCGACAATATGAAGATCGAAAACAGGAAGCTGGTAGTTGATGTCCGTACCTTCGTTCCGGACGCCGAGAGAAGAAAAGGAAGAGCTTGCGCCAGCGAGGCCGAAGGGATGCTCCTGATCATGAATGCGATGCGATGGTCCTCCACTGGGATTTTTTGGGCGGTTCATCAACCATGACGGCCCGGGTTAATCCCCTAAATTTTCATTTATATTCATTTAATAATAAAAAATGCATAAAAAATTGAATAAATTTAAGGGCAAAAAAATATAATACATACTTTTAATATATTCAAAAATATTTAGATTATTTATAACATAAATTCAATATTATACATCTACTATTTAAATTATAGCTACAATACACACTCTCTTTTTTTTTTGCCCTAAATTTAAATAACGTTGAGCAAGCTCGATATTAGACGTGTTGAACTAGTTTTGGCTGCAGTGCGTCTCACACATTTACTGATATTCCCTAAACAATTATGAAGTTAGAAAAACAAAGAGACTACAATCTTGAAGAGATCATTCATCGTATGAGATTCATGTACAATGCATTTCCAATCTACAGAATGATACAACAAGCGACGCTAGTGCCAGATCAGAATCGGTCGTCAAGCAAGAGAAGCATTCGGCTCGATGGGGTTCTTCAGCTGCACCAGTATCATGGTCATGTTATCGCATCCCTCGCCGGTGAGCGTGCTCGGAGCCAAGCACCTGTCCAGTACTCGCTCACATACTGCAGACAGGCAGCTTTCCTGCAGTCAATACATACCTTTGCGCCTTACGCGACCGAAAACACACATGCTACGAGTTCCTGAAAATTATCAGAGAAAAATAAAATGGAGAATGACACTCACAGTTCTAAGATGCTCATGGATAAAATCGACTAGCTGCTGATTCGACATGCAATCCCTGTTATGTGACAGAAGAAAAGAACATCAACAAGTAATTTGGAAGCATAACATCACAGAGAAGACTGATTAACAATAAGCTTCCATTGGGATGTTTCTAGGGTTAAATACCATCCGAGTACTCATGGCGAGTCAATGTCTATAAAAATCTCATTTCGAGCGGCAAGGAAATTTGCATTTACTACATACAATTTACGTTGTATATAGAAACTAGAATTGCTGATAAGGCTTACCAGACTCCATCACATGCGATAACAATGAATTCATCGTCATCAGATAGCTCCACCTGCAAGCATATGTTAGTTATAAATATATAGACTGGTCTTCTTAACAAACCGAGCTTTTGATCTAAATGGTTAACCACCGATGCGTAAAATATTTCAAAATAGAACTGTGACGCACTCACAATATTGATGTCGGGATTGCATGTCAGAATTTGCTTTTCCGCAGGTAAAAATTTATTTTGCTTAAATTCCATGTCACCTGGCACAAAGGGTTCTTCTCAAAAGTGCCACACTTCATTGGGCCATAAAAATTCAATTAACAACACTGGAAATACCGATTGCTCTTGCAAGGTTTAAGCTTCCGTTTACTCGTCCAGCATGGATAAATCCTCCTGCTTTTAGGATTCTATCTTTCTCATCTTCAAGACCTGGTTTGTGATCAGTCGATAAGCTGACAGCCTATCAAAGAAGAAAAAGAGCAAACATACACATAACTAGAATATCTTCCATTGATGTAGTAAAGCATATGACTGCAAACATATAAAATAGGATTCATTGGGGACAAACCTGACCCTTCCTTGACAACACACAGCGAGAATCACCAGCATTTGCAACAAAAAGTTGATTGTTCCTAATAACAGCCACGCAAGCTGTGCATCCAGATGTTGGCCCAGAAAAATCAGAATGTGGTCCCTAAGAAATAATTGCAAGAGTTTTTTAAGTTTTCCAATAGAATAGTAGTTACAAGAACATGTTTATTTCGCATGGGCATGGGCATGGGCATGGGCATGAGCAAGGGGCATATAATCTCAAATGATCTTTTTGGGGGAAAAAGTGAATTTTACAAATAAGATGGATATATATTCTGTTTTTTTCTCCAATAAATGGAGTAACATGGTATATGCAAGTTTGGATGTCTAACTAAAGTTGATAAGAGCATGGAAAATGATGTTCAAACTACTTCAACTCGACTACTAAGCATCAAGGAGAGTTGGGAAAAGACAGAGAGAAAAATTAGCCAAAAAACTACTTCATAGTACTGAAAGACAATCCTATCACCATCAGGTGAAGAACCTTAGCTTAATCAAAGAAACCTTGCTCCATAATATGGACAATACTACCTGTATTTAGCTTTCTATTCTGGAAGCAAAAGTATCCCAGAATTGATAGATAATACAAAATGAGAACCAAGATGTACCAACTACCTGGTACTGGTAGAAAATAAATAATTATTTAGTCACATAATTTCAGTTTCAATGAAACTAAAACTAGAATCACACACCTTGTATGTGTTAACTGTATCATAGTAAAAAAGTTTTCATGGAATATTGTGATCAGATCAACCAACATGTCTGCGATGATTTTCCAACAAATGTCATTTTGTAATGCAGAATCTATTCTGAAGATGCGAATGCATGACATATCCAGGAAAATAGCTTAATTACTTTTTCATCTCTTTCTCTGTATCTAATCCTTCTTTCCAACACTTGGCACTTCCTTTTCTTTCACATTTTTTTTCTATTTCTGTCAATATTTCCATAGTAAGACATTTTTCACTCCAGATGCATGAGCCTTAGAGCATCCTAATAGAACTGTAATTCTGCTGCAGATTTAATTGCTGAAGTGGCTTCAATATCTCAGAGAAACTCTTATCATCAGAAAGTAGCAATGGATTTTGATCTCTTTGAGAAACTCTTATCATCAGAAAGAATAGGACAGAAACGATAACACAGAAACAAACTACCTTCGTTCATATGATGACAAATCTCATAGTTGTGACTGATTGAATGCCTCATTTTTTTACCAAATTCATAGTACAAATGAAATACAGATTCACAGTAAAAAAATCATCCATCCTTACAAAAAACAATAAAAATTTAAAAATAGTGCATTTTAACGTATCAATGAAACCAAATGGATAGGATACCTCCTCAAAGGCCCATTCATCTGAGTGCTCATCTGAATGACCTCCTCTTGGGGACCATATCAAGCCCTCGATGTAGCCAGTGAATCTGTCCATCTTGTCTCCCAGAACAGCTAACTCTCGCCACCCTCTCTGGCCTCGCATCATCTCATCCATTCTGCATTAAATTAGTTATCATATATATTGATGTACCAGTTCTCATTTATGGCACTACCCAATATAATAAATATGAATTTCTAAGCTCAAGATAATTAAGGAAATAGCGAAGATAAATATAGAATGATACCTAAAATATGCTCTTCGTAGTGCAGCAGTTAAATCTCCAAGAAGATGATCAAACTTGAGAACTTGTGTATGTAGATATTTTGCACAGAATTTGGCAACCACTTTTCCTGAAAAGATATAACCTTGCTACTGGTTAAAATATGTGATACAAATACATCTGACAGATATACTAAGGTAATAAGTGTTATAGAAGAGTGGTTTACTATATCAAAAAAAAAAAAGTTTTGCAATTGTAGCAAACAAAAGTCCCTAAATTGAAACAAGTGGGGGGAAAAGTACACAGAACTTAAGAACAGGGTAATGGAGGCGTTCTACATAGAGAAACAAGTTTCATTTCATGAATTGACCAAAATTTATCACTATGTAAAGAATGAAATATCGCAAAATTTCATGCAGATTCCATACTTGATTATTAGGAAAAAGTTATTGATGTTAGAGAGACGGGGGACAAAAATTACTATGATAAAATTGACTTTCAGAAACTAAAAAGATGTAAGGAAAATAGAAGAGTCTAGGGTAAATGATCTATGTACCTCTGAATAAAGAACTTACACTTGCAAGAGATTTAAATAGACCCATAGGTAGAGCATACAAGAAATTTAAGTTAAATATGGATAATGATGGACATAGGAAAAAAAGGACCATGGTACTATTATGGATTTCAGTACATCGTAGAATCTTATAATATGGCAGAATAAGCATTTGATTATTTTTAACAGTGATTATAGTCATATCAGACATTTTTTACAAGAAAGATAGTCAGCAGTAGTCAATCCTGACTAATAGAATGGGATTTAATGAACAGGAAATAAATCATTCCCTCCATGATCCACTCCAATGTTTGGAGGACAATTCAAGATGAAACAATTGATTCCAAGGAAAAACTCATTTCATTCCATAGTTGAAGAGGTCATCCACCTCTATTAACTATAATATTATTTACTTGAAATCTGAACAGAGATAAATAAAATGAGTGGACTAAATGGATCAAACATGTTGGATCAATCATGCAAATCAGATGGGTCAAGCGGGTTGAAGTGACCATACAAGTTGGCCAATTGAATGGTTGCGCGGGATGGGTGGGTCGAGCGGGCAAACAACCAACGAAGCAAATTCAATTGAGTGAGCCTAACAAACCACACAGACTGATTGAAACTAGCAGGTCTAACAAGTAGGGCACACCGAGTGAACTGATGTATGGAACAAATAGGTCAGATGAGAAGGATCGAAGGAGTGGTCAAGCAGAATAGGCAAGTTAGATGAATTGGGTTGGATAGTACATGTTGGACAAATTGGGCAACTCAGATTGATAGCAACTTAGATGGCAAGCAGGCTAGTCATGGATGGACCAAATATGACAACCTAGTTAGATTAACCAGATTAGACTAAATGAGGCAAACATAAAATGAATCATTCCATTTGTCATATTGTTCTATTAATGCAACCAAATAAAGAAATGGAATGGATTCCACTTATCATTTCATTCCATTCCATTTCATTTCCTTCTACCAAACCTAGCCTAAATGGTGAAATTTTAGAGACAATAACATAGAAAGGAGTTTTGAAAAAGAAAAAAAAATGTTATACCATGTGGACTTTGATGGCAAAAAGATGAGAAATGTGACAAGGTCAATTAGTGTAGAATCCAAAAGTAGACTAATGTATAATGAAAACTCAAAAAAAGTTGTAAGTGTACAAAGTTTGAAGTATAAGATCAGTTCTATGATACCTTATAGGCTAGGAGGGAAGAAGATATTTAAGAGATGGCTAAACTAGGACAAAACATGCAGAGTTAAACTAGGACAAAGCTACTTGGTTGGTATATCCTGGTCCTCACATTATTCATCTAATTTCTTAAGATGCTAATGAATTACTTATCATAAAATATAGGGAAAAGCCTAATCATTAAATGTCCAGAGGTTATATGGCCTATTAATAATAATAATAATAAAAGAGCTTTGCATAAGATAATTAATTTTTAGCCTTAGGAAGCACATTAAATTGCAAGTGTACCTCCATGACCGTCATAAACACCAAAGAACGATGTGCAATCATCTAGATCTGGCACAGCAGCATGCTGGGAATTGCAATGTAAGATAATAATTGGTAAATATGGATCCTTAATTAATTAACCCAACTTGCATGAATACACAAGAAAATAATTATGCAAGTCAATAATAAATAGAAGGTAATCACAACTAGTATAAGAAAAAGCCAAATACAATTGATACGAGAAGCCATTCTATTTTCTTTATTAAAAGAACAAGATTCATTAGATTGTAAATAAACCACAAACCTGAGCTAGTACTGGACAGATTTCTTAAATTTGTTAGCATACCTTCTTTTCACTAACTTAATACAATCGTATGCGTATGTTTCAACTAGAGAATTACTAAAGAGTTCATTGTATAAAACATGCATGAGTATTACTAGAAGCAACAACTAAACTACTGTTAATGACCTCAATTGGCAAGTGTGAAGGTGGATTGCCCCAACAAGAAAAAAGGAAAACAGCACTGAGTAAGATTCCTTCACATTAAAATAAATGTAAAAAGAAACAGAACTCTATAGGAACATAATGCAAGATCACATCTAGGATAAACAGATGATGATGATGCAATCAATCTTATATGATTTTCAATTAACATTAGAAAGTTTTAGCATTTACCGCATCTTCCATATTTGCACGCCAACCTTGCATAGATGACAAACCAAACCTAATTTTAGCATTCCCACCATCTTCAGAAAATTTCTCAGTTTTTGGAGTGCTTAAGTAAATTCCCATACTGAGCAACAGCTACGACCATTAAAAGTTTGTCAAAATGTACAAGCATAAAGGACTATAAAAATATTCAAGACACATATGTACCATTACCTGTTACTGCACTGCTGAATTCTCTTAATACAACTTGCTACTGTCGAGAGAAAAAAGAAAGAAATCAGCAAACACACAAATACAGTTAGCTCGAAAACAACTAAGCAAAGAAAAAACCCCAAATTCCACATGTAACGTGTGGTACATCGATCGGAGTGATGGATTATGAAAAAGCAAGTCCTTAGCCATATCGTTTGTAGGAAACAAAAGGAAAATTTTAAATAATTCTTCAACTATTTCTTCTGATGTAACGTCAATAACCACCAAGTCTGTATCGTCATGAATCCAAGGAAATGGTAAGTGTCATCCCAGTACGCGCTTGTTCTGTAGGAAGTTTTTGTCATTACAGTGTCAACCTTTTCAGTATTCACTTTAGTTATAAATTAGTGTGCTTAGATGATTATATAGGAAATATTAACTAGGACAGAAGGCCTCGAAGTGTGATCAATCACAGATAACATGTATCACATGTTATTCAAGCATATTATTCAATACAAAATATAGATATAAAAGGATAATTAGCAGTTCCACATTGAATTGTATCATTACCTCACAGATAACAAACTAAAAAGTACCAGAAATCTCCTTTTTCAATTTGATGGATCATGCATCGACAGCATACTACAGGACAGTACAATGAACATGAGAAGTCATGATGCTGTCGAGTCCTGGCTTTCATTTCACTCACATACTTGTTTAAATCAGCAAGATATGTTATAAACTTAACAGATTTATATCATTCTCTTAAATAATTATAAAATACAATTCATGCCACGGAATTTAATGCTTTCTTGTACAGTAACCACGGAATTGATGGTGGTCATTTGTGAGTTTGACTTTATTATGGGTGGATAATGTGGTCCTTCCTTAATTGTGATAATACAACAAAAGAGCACTAAATGTACATTCAGTTAATATATCATAAACCATAACTTTCCTAAAAAAGCATAATACAGGATGCCTAGACTAAATGCACTGAGTCAACTAAGTTCATTAAAAGATAGTCCCACAAGAGCAATTAGTTAATCATCACTTCTACAGTTCTATTTCAAATACAATCTTCGCTTCCATTCAAGAAACACATGTACAAGGCCAAAAAACATTACTTCGGCATAAATTCTTGAGCAGTAAATACACCACTATGATCGTCAGCATCCGCCGGCGCTGGGTCCAAAAAAGAAACAAATAAAAAGGTCTTGTTCGTATGGCCTAAGTACACTGACTACGAGGTAAATGCAAATTCGATCTTAAAAAATAAACGAAAGAGATACAAAAGGAACTTGGGAACAAGAAAAATTCCCAATAGGTCAACAGTACACAGAGATCAAACGAGGAGGGGAAACGGAAACCTAAGCAACGAAGCAAAGGATCGATTCCACGAAGAGGCGATCCAAGTAAAAGAAGGATGCGATAGGGACTTACTCACGAAGGCGCCTCGGATCTACGCCAGCGGCGGCGAATTGGAGCCGTTGGGGAGGGAAGATGGAAAAAAGAAAGGGGACGGCAGGAACGGAAGAATTTATCAGCGACGAAAAAAGGGCCATTACCTTTATGGATTTTTTTTTTTGTTTTTTTTTGGGCAATTTTATTGACTTTTCGAAGACTGCGTGGAGATCTAGTAGATGCCACGTGCCGAGCATTTAATGGCCAAACCAAGTAGCTGAAGGCTTGGAACCGGCGGCGAGGAGAAATTAAAAGAAAATTTCAATTAAATGCTAATAAATGAGAGAAATAGGATATTTTTTTTAGCACAAAGATTGCAGGAAATCAAAAAAATAGCAAAAAAACCGCCGTTGCCGGGGATCGAACCCGGGTCACCCGCGTGACAGGCGGGAATACTCACCACTATACTACAACGACATTGTTATTCGGCTGGTAACATATAATTTTATTATAAAATTAAATTTTATTTTTCCTTTTTTTTTGTTAATAATTGTTTGTTACAAAACTATGTTTTAAAATTTATTCGAATTTGTAAACTGTTCTCAGTAGTTACAATTGTCAAAAAAACATGTTTGAAAATTTATATTCGTTCACATGTAGTTCTTTCCATGATTACATCACTTTGTCTTGATTGCTAGATCATGAAAAATTAGGCATTATGAAGTGAGTTGGAGTTGCAACTTTTCATATTAACTTTTCCACAATGCCAAGTGGGATATCCAATGTTTTTGAAGCCAGACAAGATCGATCGGAACACATACATTTTGGCTATTTCAACAGAAATCAGATAAAATTCTTGTTCGACCAGAATACTCACACTGCTTTGATCTAAACCAGATTCGATATATAACATTGAACCAGCCGTGATGAACTTTAGTTTTCTCTTTTTTTAGAAAGAAAAATATACTACATTGCAAGTTAATGGAACTGAGTGCTATGGAATACCACTGTGATCTACAACAAATAAGTACACCAATTAGTAATCAAAAACTTTTAAAGATCAGACCTGATTAGTCTGGGTGATATATCATCGATGAATATGTGGTTAGTAAACTTGAGGACTGTCCCTTTTTTTACGAGTAGCAGTCCTGCATTCTTACTGCCACTATAAGATCTAAGGTTGTGCGTCTTCACTATTTCTTTGGCTTTCTATCCTTCAATGCTTTCTGTTTCGGTGAGATATTTGCAGTATTGCACTGGGAAATACATGTAGCTTGGCCCTCTGGAGAGGCAAAAAGTGAGTAGAAGAGGCAAAAAGTCTCTTCTAATCAATGACTGCCGCACACGATAAGGATCGATCACATCATCTGGCAACTCGTTTTGCTAATTTAGCTTGCGAGCATCTTCGCTGAGCTGCATCAAATGTGCCTTGAGACTGGACTCCTGCACCTGTTTGATAAAGCAGTGGAAAACCATAGTTGATTGTTGGCACACATCAATGCGATTGACAGAATCCTACGAGTAAAATAATGTAAATTTCTGGAGTCCAGATTGCATGGAATAACTTTGTTACAGTATGGTTCAGTGTTGCTATATGAATCCTACATAATTTTAAAAACTGTTCCATCTCAAGATGGACATAGATTACAACAACAACAACAACAGAGCCTTATCCCACTATGTGGGGTCGGCTATATGGATCATTTTACGCCATTGAGTTCTATCCCCTACTATATCATCATCTATATTTAAATAAATTTTATCTTGTTTTATTGTTGCT
>JBBUKS010000060.1:4338946-4352521 GCA_038050645.1 Hedychium gardnerianum
GCACGCTACAAGTCTACATGGTTTTCCATGAGCGATCAACCTCAATCAACATTCTGTGTTCCCCTTTGGTCATCGAAAAGGAGAACAACATAGAGGCACATAGTCTGGCAGATGGCAGGCAATGCCACGTTTGTTCCGACCAAAGAAAGTTTGGGCCGCCTTTGGTGAGAGTTGGAACAAATTTTACTAAAGGATGGCTGAAATGCGCCACACATTCTATAAGTTGAAATCATAGCACATTGAATGATGGTCGCAGTAAAGATATTTCTTAAAGAACAAGGCTGCATACAGCCATATGAAAGCTTACAATACACCGCAGAAGGCAAGATGACCGCGCTGTCAGCCCCGCTTTGGGAGGAAGACACACTACCAGATTTCGAACGAAGACATTGGATGCCATGAAAGGAATGACGAAGGTAGTGTTGGGAAGATAGCGGCATAGTTATGCTCCTGCACTGATATTAGTGTCGTGAAAGGAATGACGAAGAAAATAGAGAGGCTCTTTGGGACATGAAAATGTTGAAGGCTCCCTCTGTGACATCGTCAATTTTATAGGAAAACAAGCGCGCTATTCAAGATGGGATAGAGGGTGTATCACGTGCCCACAGTTGCCCTTATGACAAAGTCAGATTTTGTAGTGTTCACGGGCCATGATTTATGATAGGTATGAGTGGTCATTCTATGGACGTGACAGATCAATGACCCGAAGTAGGTAGGTCGTCATTAATTAATTGATGAAATGAATTACTTGCTTAGAACTAATACTTCACATCATATAGGCTAGGCTACGGGAAGACACACTACAGAGTTAAAGCAACTACTGGACCTTCAACGTGAAGTCGAAAGTATATTGTGTAATTACTTGTAGAAGCTACTCGACAGTAGCTGCTATAGAGTTGTAGCAACTACTCGATACTAGCTGCTACAACGTGAAAGTGAAAGTATATTGTGCAATTACTTGTAGCAGCTATGGACTTATAGCTGCTACAGAGTTGTAGCAGCTACTCGACACTAGCTATTATAACGTGAAAGTGAAAGTATATTGTGCAATTACTTGTAGCAGCTACGAACTTGTAGTTGCTATAGAGTTGTAGTAGCTACTCGACACTAGCTGCTACAATGTGAAAGCAAAAGTATATTGTGCAATTACTTGTAGCAGCTACAGACTTATAGCTACTACAGAGTTGTAGCAACTACTCGACACTAGTTGTTACAACGTGAAAGCGAAAGTATATTGTGCAATTACTTGTAGTAGCTACGGACTTGTAGCTGCTACAGAGTTGTAGCAGCTACTCAACACTAGCTGCTACAATGTGAAAGCGAAAGTATATTGTGCAATTACTTGTAGCAGCTACGAACTTATAGCTACTACAGAGTTGTAGCAGCTACTGGACAATAGATACTTCAACATGAAGTTGAAAGTATATTGTACAATTACTATCCAGTAGCTATTTCAACATGAAGTCGAAAGTATATTGTGCAATTACTTATAGCAGCTACCCGACAATAGCTGCTACAGAGTTGTAGCAACTACTCGACACTAACTGCTACAACGTGAAAGCGAAAGTATATTGTGTTGGATCGTGGAATACGAGAGAGAGGGAGTGAATCTCATTCGTTCAATTTTTTTTTCTTTTTATGTAAATCAAAGTTGCAACGGAAACAAAAATGAAAAGAGTACGCAATTCATTTTACTTGGTTTGGAGTCCAGCCAACTCCTACTCCAAAAATCCACGACCCTTCGAATCGTATCGATAGGTTAATCTACTATTATAGTTCTTTCGAAGAAGCAAATTCGTACAATAATGAATACAATTAAAGATTATGCAAGTACAATAAATATTACCGATAAGAAGAATATGAAGTGAAATGTAGTTTGTCGGAAGCCTCCCGATGATGTAGTAACTTGCACCAGCAGTAGCAGACGCTGGAACAGAATGGAGCACAGAGTGAGGTTGTTGTCAGCTCAAACCCCGAGGGATTCTTTTATAGGCTGCGTTCTGTCGACTGAAAATCTGATCAGTCGATTAATCCTTTCGGTCGACTGATCCTCCTATCTGTCGACTAAACCCACACCCTTCCTTCTTTGCTTTGATCTGATCCGTTCAATCCTGAAAATCATGCCTAATTGGTCGACTGATCAAGCTTATCCGTCGACTGATCCCAAAGATGTCTTTCCTGCGTGATTCGATATGATAGCTGTTTATTGTCATATTTGATCGATCGACTGATCCCCTAGATCAGTTGACTGATCCCAGTATTTTTTTAACTTTGTAGACTCTGATCGATACTGTGCCATGTTACCTTGATCAGTCAACTGAACCCATTTCTTGATTGACCGAACCCAAGGAAAAACTAGAACTTTGTTTACCTGTAAAACAAAGTTTAGCACAGAAAAATAGGAGTCCTGCAAAACAAAAGTTAGATCATATAAGTATGCATGAATATAACAGTTCGGCCTGCCTTGATCTCAACTTAAAAACCTGCGTTGTTTTTTTTAGTTAGATCAACACCTAATAATTGTCCTCATTAGGACACGGTCTCACTGCACTAACTCCAGTTTGCTTACCTCAACTCACCTACCAAACATTGGGTCCTCCAGACATGTTTGGACTTTGCTCAACATCGGATCAGTCTTCTAGGTCTTCCACTTGATTCGATATCAGGTTCTCTAGACCTATCGAATCCACCTGTCAGATGTTAGGTCCTCTTGACCCATCTAAAATTTTTGTCTGGTTCCACGATCTACCAAGACTTCCCTTGCAAAGTATCGAGTCCTCCAGACCTACTAAGACTTTCAAAATTGAAATCTTGTACACTGGATTAATTCATCAGATAACAATAAGACTTAACTTTAAACCTTTGATAATATTAAAATATAAGTTTGATTACGATGCTCCCTATCCCAACAAATTAGTCCTCAACACAATTAAATTTGGATAAAAATAAAAGAATCTCTTATTTTTATTTATCATTAAAAAGATTTTATTTTAAAAAAATATTTTAAAAAAATCTTTTTTATTAATATTATCACGAATTTAGTCAAAATCCTTCTAAAACTTTGTTTAAATTATTTTAATAATTTTATTCAAAATTACTATATATAATGCATTTTCAATTTAAAATATTATATGTTATAATAATATACATTAAACTACTATAATGTTACTACTTATTATAGTAATTTTAGTCGAAAACTTCTATAATTATATCATAATAAGAATAATTTTAAATAAAAATAAGATGAATATTTTTTAATTGAATATGCTTTCAAGTTTCAACGCCCCTTTTTCTTCTTATTAAATTTTACCAATTTAGCCTCATAATTACTTAATTTAAAATATAGGTCCTTAAACAATTTTATTATTGCGTGTACATAATGGAGCAAAAGTTGAAATTTAGAAAAAGAGGGTGTTTATTAGTGAACTTTCTAAATTATTTATCTGAAGGAAAATTGGAGATTTATCCAAAACATCTTTAATTGAAGAGGACGCTAGCTCCCATTAATTAGGATGATTATGTTAATTACCATGTTAAAAGTTGATTAAGAATCATTAAGATTATGAAAATGACCCACTGGGTACTTTTAGCAAGGGGACGCGTTTCCTTTCTCACTCCACTAAACTAACCGTACTAATCCGAATGGGGTAACCTCTTCTTCATCCGTCCGATCGTATTTTGACGGTCAAGATTAGTCCGCACGAGAAGTTGCTGGATATGAAGTTTCTTCAAGTGGACCGGACTACCGGCTTCTTCCGGTCGGCCTTCTTGATCATCTCGCTGCGTGTATTTATAGAGCAAGCAATGGAGGCTTCGGAAGGAGTGCCTTATCTCTCCTTCCTACGCCCCTTCCGCCGTCGCCGGATGTTCCACTTCATCGCTCCCGTCGTCGGAGTTTGGTGATCGATTGGAGGTTTTCTGGTTGACCCTCGTATGGTATGCTTCGATCTCTGTGTTAGTTTTTTTTTGGCTTTTGCAACTTCGATCTCGTTGTTCTTCGTCGTCTCTTTTACTGCTGATCGGATCTGGTGTTGAGTGTTTTAGTTTCATACTTGTGGTTGTTCGGTGACGGTTTAGAGGAAGGTCTAGCTTGTAGGGTTGGAATCTGCGAGAGAGAAGAGATCCAATGGGAAGTTGATAGGTTTGGCGATGGAGAACCTTGAAATCGACAAGAGGTTTCTGATCATATCGCCTGGAGTTCATTATCATTTTTGTGCCCTTCTTTCTATCCCTTTACCTTTTCCTGGAACGTCGTCTTCCCCGTGACTTTTTTTTTCCGTCGGTTGCCGACCAGTTGCAGATGGTTATTAGGTGAGGCTACGGCAGCAGCGACTGGATACACCACCGTGTCTGGTTTGCCGATGGACTTATCAGCTGACGCCGCCATTTGTTCAAGACATATAGCAATAGTTGAATTGTGAACATATATCATGCTTTGATTGTGTCTGGCTAATTTATCTGTGTATAGAAATTGGATACGGGTACTCCTGTACTCGGATCAATCTTTTTGTAGATATGATGCCTACTGAAATTTGGTGAATGATTGAGTTTTCGGTTCATTTTTGCAGTGAACAGGTTACCACTTCCTGGTCTTTGGAAAGAATTCAACTCTAAGCGGGGCATCACGAACTTGGTCTTGGAAATCTTGACGTAGATGTTTCGTAAGAATAATTCACCTTTATTCCGCTTCTACTTCTACCTTCTCTGGCTATTCTTCCTGGTATTCAAGTATCAATCTTGAGTTATTTACATTCGATAAGAGGTTAAATCCTGTTGAGAAAGGTTGCGCCTTCTTATTTTCATCAGCATCAGTTGAATTGCAATGGTATTGGACCTTAACTTGGCTTCTTCTAGAGAATAGACAGCCTTTCGAGATAAGACTGACCCCAAGGGTTCTATGGAGGTGGAAATGGATGATTCTGGGACAACTAATTCATCCGTCCTTAATGCTGAGGCTTCTGCCGATGTAGCTGAAGAGGACTCTTGCTCAACCCGACATGCAGCTGCCTTCAGGTTTGGTATCTTGAAGAGCTCTTTGTCAGTAGCAGACAAAAATGACGTTGAAGTGGAGTGTGAAGAGGATGGAAGTGAAGCCCAACAACCACTTGAATTGATCACCATGCAACTCTTTCCTCCAGTGCCTGTGATTCTGGGTGTTTGTCAAGTTCCAGTACCAGCTTCATCTTCAACATCGTCTAAGTTGCCTTTGATGGATCTTACCTTAAGCCAAGATGATTCATCACCAAGATCACGACCACTATATAACCAGCACCTGCTGCATCAGCCACAACAACAGCCAAAGAAGAGTCGTAGAGGGCCAAGATCTAAGAGTTCTGAGTACTGTGGAGTTACGTTCTATCTCAGGACTGGGAGATGGGAGTCTCATATCTGGTTTAGCACCTTAATCTTTTCTAATCTTAATTCTTCTCCAATGATCTCTGAAAATTAATTAAAATTGTCTCTTTGGATAGGGACTGTGGGAAGCAAGTGTACTTGGGTAAGCAGTTAGTCTCCCATATCAAACGTTAGCTTATTCATACTTATACTGAAAATTAAAAAAATTCTGATCTTTGCATGTTTTTGCATTTATTTGGACACTATTAGGAGGCTTTGACACTGCTCATGCTGCTGCAAGGTGAGACCAGTGCTGCTGCTTTCTGTTATATTCTTTGCCTATTTAGTCAAGAATATTTAGCATCAGTATCTACTTCCAGGGCATATGACCGAGCTGCAATTAAATTTCGGGGAGCTGATGCTGATATCAATTTCAATCTGAGCGACTATGAAGATCTCAACCAGGTACCTATAGTGCAAAATAAACTGAACATTTTCTTCATTATATTTGTCAATTGTTTATATTTTCCTTTTTATGGATTTGCTTTTCATTTTTTAGATGAAAGATATGTCAAAGGAAGAATTTATCCATATTCTTCGTCGCCAGAGCACGGGATTCTCTAGAGGAAGTTCAAAATACAGGGGTGTGACCCTTCACAAGTGTGGTCGTTGGGAAGCCCGCATGGGACAGTTCCTTGGAAAGAAGTATGAAACTTATATTGAGAGCTTTTTCCCACAAGTTGTTTAAGAAGATAAAGATGACTTCTTGTTTATTCATGTTTCTTTGTAGATCTCATTTTGTAGCTTGATTCTTACAATCATTAGTTGTATATCCGCATATGGTGGAGCACACTGCATGTTTAGTTATATTTTAGTAGCTATTGTTATTTGGCATACACAAAGATCAATGAAAAACCATCCTTTATTAATGAGAATGCTATGGACAATGTGTAGGTACATATATCTTGGGCTATTTGAAAGTGAAATAGAAGCTGCAAGGTCTTTCCTTAGCATGATTTTTCTCAATGTTTATTTTGGGTTCTTCATAATTTTATGTTCATATAATTTAGTTCCGACACTTGTTTCTCCTGATTAGGGCTTACGACAAGGCAGCCATAAAATATAATGGAAGACAGGCAGTTACCAATTTTGAGCCAAGTACCTATGAAGAGGAAATAGTTCCCGAGGGCATCATTGAGGGTATTCTTCACAAATTTCAATCTCTCTCTAAAATAATTTTATATTTAAGTGCTTCACCAGATAAATTACATGGCCTTATTGATTGAAGATTTCCAATTTACATGGTCTAGATTTTTCTGAATTGCTTGCAGGACTTGACATCGATCTAAATTTGAGGATTTCTCAACCCTCTATTCCCACTCCCAGTGGCAACCAATATTCACTTGGTAGCCAGTTGGAAGGTTTCCACATCGACAAGGCAAGGGTCGCACGTTGATATTTTGTCATTCTATCTCACTATTGCATTATTTTCTCCCTATCCATTCCCTAATAAATTTTGTTTTGTTCAAAGCAATCTGAGAGTTTGATGGATTTAGCTGCAAAAAACATGTCCAACCTATTTATGTTTCGTTCTACTAAAGTCTATATTGGGTTTGAGAGATGATAGGATATCTTCTCAATGACTAATGTTAATTATCTTATGGATCAGGAGATAACTTCGATGCAAATTCACATGAACCATTTATGTAATGTTAACTGGTAATGTAGTTTGAAAAGGCTATGGTTATATGGTTTTCTAGAACTCAACCTTTTTAATTGCTCCTCATTTAACTTGAAAAGTCGAAACTAAATAGATAGCTGCATGATTATCTTTGTAGTCTGAACCAAATTACCCTGAATTATTACCATGAGTCAGTTCTGTATTCTATCGGATATTATGTGGAGTAAATATCCTGAATTATGAGTTTCCCACTAATGCAGGCGAGAGAGAATGACAAGAAACCAGCCGTTGGTTTCCAAACTCTTCCAATGTGGAGTCAGCCAACAACTGCGCCTTCTCCATTTCCAATGTTCTCTTCTGCAGCATCATCAGGATTCCCTACCAACAAGGTGACAGTTGCTCTTGTACCGCCGCAAACACAAGCTTCGGCTACTCACCATCTCCTTTCCTCTCCTGGTTGCACACCAAATTACTATTTCGGAAACTCGACTTCTTAGAGTCAAACTTGGAGCAGATTTGTTCATCTGACCCAAGAAATGCTCACCCACACCCTGTATCATCAGAGGGAGACATTCCAATTATTTGCCAAAAAAGTATTACTTGGTGGCATTCGATTCCCTGAAACCACCGTTACATGTACTATATTTTATACATCTCTCGCAATAGGCTTTCAGAGCCTTAAATCTTGATTGGCCATTGCATTTGGTCAGATACAATTTCAAGTGTGATTTGTCAACTCTTTTATCATTTAATTCTACTTCAAATTGTAAGATCACGAGCGCATTTCATCTCTTATTTTTTTATTTCTGCTGTTTTCCTTCAATTATCAGAGCAATGCAGGTACTGTAAAGGCGCTAGTCCAAACAATGCTGGGCATGGATGATGAAACGCAGGTAAGCTTTGCCTGCCTGCTCGCCAATGAAGAAAAGAGACAGATTTTGACCTCAATTTTGTCAAACGATTGTATGATTCAGGTACAAATGGACCTTCGTCCAGTACTCCAGTTATCTCAGACACGTAACTTTAAAAAATTCATGCAAAAACTTTATATCAATTTTTTTATTCTGCTCTAGGTAAACATCCAATCATGGGTCTCATTTTGTAGTCTTGACCAACTCCTAGATAATAATCACAAGGTCTTTTGAAAAACATGATTTTCCCCCTCTAGATTCCTTTTGTTGTGTAGTACGTCACTGTTTATGCCAGCTTTCACATTGTTTATTATATGTTATCCTCTTGGTTGATTATCAATCTCCAGACTGGAAATCGGAGGATGTGTTTCGGTGCCATATTTGTGAAAGGGTTTACTTTTTTAATAAATTATGATAAACATAATTTAATAGTATTAGAGATGATTATGTGCTCTTTAATTATTTGATTAGAATAATTAAATGTTGGATTCTTTGTACTTTCTAAACTTCGTGTTGTAGCTAGAACCTTTGTTTAGTCTATTATGAAGTCTTAAGTGTGGTAGTAGTCGAACTAGTTCAATGCGATTTTGATTAGTAAGGCTAAGGAAAGTAGTAGAGCAAAATGTCATGCACTTAAACAAAGATCATTCTGTTTGTTCGCCTAGTCATTAGACATTAAACATTTTGTCTAGCTTAGATCGACATGAGTTCACATGACTAAACTTGTTTAGAAATGTAGGACACTCAGCAACTTCTTGATAACTTCTTGACTATTAGAGATAGATGAATGCTATTCTAAGTTGGAAAAAATATGCTTATTATTTACATTGTGTTCAAATATTTCAAAGAAACTATTAAACTTTGGAAGTTATTTTAAAAATTCTCCATTTTTATTTGAATCAAGCTAAAAAAAGTTATTACAACTGAAAATTCTCTACTAATTGAATTGGAAATATAAGTATGGAAAAGAATGTCAATGTCATACAAAATTGCCAGCATCATGAATATCCAACAACTGCTGCAGTAAATTCCATGCATACTTCATTGTTAGAAGAACAGTCTGTACTTTCTCATACTACACGAGATTTTCTTGATGATAGATGTCATCTTCCCTGAAAATTCAGTTACAATACCTTCTTGGAGGCAAGAAGATCAGCCTGTTTACGACCAAAAATACATCCGGAGTGATTGAAAATAATTGATTCTTCTCTGGGCTAATTCAATATAAAATAATGAAAAACTTCTACAGCTTCCGGAGAGTTTGTGAGATCTTCACGAATGCCTTGAGAAGTGCTACCTGTTATTGACATCCATCAGGAAGGACCAACAAAAAGAGTGACTATACAAATTGTTTTTCAGATAAGTGAAAACAGTCAAAAATGTGCTAGATCGATCAAAGTCGGGAAATATATGGAATCCAGAGAATCTAATTGAAGCCGGTAAGCGTCCTTCAACGAGAATTAATTGTACAATGGAGAAGGATTTTTGTTCGATATGGAGGCGACTCAAGGATGGGCGTTAGGCCTGTTTGGGATGTGCCCTGACTTCCGCCGCCGCCGCATCGAATGTTTTAGGCCGCTGATGGAGGAGGGAACACGCTAAATGCGAAGAAGAATTAAAAAAAAAAAAAGGTCCGCATTTTGACCATTGTATTGGAGACATGTGCTGGTCGGTTCGTAGAAGAATCCATTTGTGGACGCGCTCATCAGGAGAAGCTGTTGCACTCGCTCCAACGGTACAAGTGTTCATCATCGAGAAGCCTCCCATTTTAAGCTCTTCCTATTTCTCTTCCTCGGCCGTTACCCTTCCCCCTCTCGCTTCAATCGCCGAAGCGAGGCGGGAGAAGGCGAGCAGCAGGAAGGAGTCGTAGGAGCATCCATCGCGGCGCTGCCATGGGTGGCTGCATTCCCTGCACCAAAGCGCTCACGGCCGACGATTTGGCTCAGCAGATCCCCCGGCCGCCGCTGGGTAGTGTGAGAAATCCCTGCCGCAAAAATACCCTCTTTTTCTCCCGCAATTTGATTCAATTAGGGTTTCTTCTTCCATAAGGGCGATCCGGGCGTTGAAATCTCGTGGTTTGATTTCGTCGTCTTCCCTGAAATCATGGATTTTTCTAGTTTCTTTCCGGAAGTCCGATTTTTTATCCTCGGCTACTTTTGGATTCAGATGTGATAGACCTCCTTGTGAATGTCTTTGTAGTTTCTTCAAGGATGGATTTCTTTGTTCTGATAAAAACTGTCTGGTTAGCAATCAGTTGATTGTTAATATATGATTGAGGGTTAAGTTTTGGGCAAATGATTGACTATAAAGTACCTACTCTTTGCATTGCTGATGGGAAAATCAATCATTTCTGTCCTTGGTCTAATTTTGAATGAGAATCAAAATTCTCATTCAACTTGACGAAGAAAGGTTCATTAAGGAAAAGAAGATCTCGAGATGTGGTTCTTCGCAAGCTACTCCCAAGACATTTCTATTTAAAGAACTGGCTGTGGAAACTGACAATTTCAGGGATGATTGCCTCTTGGGGGAAGGTGGATTTGGTCGACTTTATAAAGGCAGGTTGGAAAGCATCCAACAGGTTGGTTTTCGATATGATAGTCTTGTCCATTTGCTGTCCTTGTCAAGTTGTAACTTGGAAACCTGTTTTCATATCTTAGCTTCAAATAATAAGTCTGAACTTTGAATATCATTAACTAAGAACACAAAGTTAACGTGTTTTTTCATCCTAAAATTTCCTATTAATACTTCTCTATCTCGCTTCTCTTTTTGTTCACATACATAACAAATTGGTATTGTATATTCGTACCATAACATATGAACGGAAAGAAGTAGAATTCTTATCGATACCGGAACTCATAGGGAAGTAAATAGATTCACGGACGGATTTATATATGTATATATATATTTGCTTATTGGGGTATAAGTGTGATCTTGATCGATCCTCCATTCAAGGAAAGAGTAAAACAATGTCACATTTTGAAAATTTTATTTCGTTTATTCACGCTAGTTTCTTGTAGAGTACATGAAGACCTGCTTTACGATGGTAACCAAGAATCTATGTTTCTTTTGACAGACAGTAGCAATAAAGCAGCTCGATCTCAATGGCGTACAAGGAAACAGGGAGTTCCTTGTTGAAGTTATGATTTTGGGTCTACTTCACCATCCTAACTTTGTTAATCTGATTGGGTATTGTGTTGATGGAGATCAAAGGTTTTTGATTTATGAATATATGCTGCTTGGATCCTTGGAAGATCACCTCCGTGGTATGCATAAACAGTTCATTTAGTGCATTGCTGATAGTGAATATGGTTATATGTGCATTCTGATTGAAGAATAAAGTTCATGTTGATGCAGGAGACCTTTCTTCAGATAAGAGGCGGCTGGACTGGCATCACAGAATGAAAATAGCTGCTAGGGTAGCGAAAGGATTAGAGTACTTGCATGACATGGCAAATCCTCCTGTGATTTATCGTGATTTAAAATGCTCGAACATTCTGCTCTATAACTCCAAGTTGTCAGATTTTGGAATGGCAAAGCTTGGTCCTATCGGTGATAATACTCAATGTCTCCACCCGAGCATTTGGGTACTGTGCACCTAAATATGCAAGGACCGGGCAACTAACAATAAAGGCTGATATTTATAGCTTTGGAGTTGTTCTTTTAGAACTTATAACCGGAAGAAGAGCAATTTATTGTTCTAGACGTCCAGGCGAGCAGAATCTTGTTTCCTGGATGATTATCTTTTTTGTTTCCTTTGCCGACCATTTTATTGTTTCATTTTAAGCATTCAGTTAATATTTGCAAGTATCCGTATGGTTTTTGGATACTAGTTGTCGTTATTCCAAGATGCCTCATTGACATCGTTAAGTGAGATATTATTGTCATCTGGCGATCATTCTCTTAATTGCAATCACTTTTGTTCGGCACTTCAGAATGTTTTTTCTTTGTTCCATGCTTGATCATTACTGGATTAATCTTGGTAACCATGCTCTCTATTGGCCGCAGGCGAAGCCGTTGTTCAAGGACAGAAAGAAGTTCCCCTCGATGGTTGACCCAATGCTTCAGGGCCAGGACCCCATCCGCGGCTTATATCAGGCACATGTCATTGCTGCAATGTGCGTGCAGGATCAACCGAGCTTGAGACCTCTGATAGCCGACGTCGTATCAGCACTTGCTTACCTGGCCACACAACCTTACCACTGCAAGAACCAATCCACTTAGAGCAGTCCCCCTTCACTGGCACCTCTACCGGACAGAAACTGAGCCGTCAATCCAAAAGTGATTTACAGAGGGCGGAATAGAACTGATCAGTTCATTCGAATTTCTACCCCCAAATACTCTTTTGTGATTCCTGAACTGTTTGTTATCTCAGTCTCACCTTCAATCTCTCCTTTTAGTTCTTTCAGTTTTAGGGTCAGCAAATTTTCACCGCTTGATGTATAAATTTTTCGATAAGGTGATTATTGGTTCTTGTATCTAAACTTCAGCTATTTTACTTCATCTATCTTATCCAAACAAAGGGATATAAATTGCTACTTATCTGTGAATAGTTGTTTGCTCGACAACCTCGTAGTGTTTCTACCTTCACTCGTCTTGCGGTTCGTGAATATTCGTAAATGAACTTGAATACTGGTGAGTTTGGCTTTGAAGACTTCATAAGCAAAGCTCAAAATGAACTCATCCAAGGCTTCTTGTGATATGATTTTCGATATTTAAGTGCGTGTAATCTTGTATGTCGATAAATAATTGCATTGACAATAGACTTAACATAAGCAGGATTATATAATTAGAAAACCGTTGATACAATTTGGGCAATTAAGTATCGGTTGCTTTAAGATTCGTGCTTTTCAATTCGATATGCATACGTTTTTAGTCACACATCCGAATCCATTTGTCTTCGCGCTAGTTTCAAAATTTAAATAGACTGGGAAGAGCGCAACCCGGAGGAGTTGGTGTTGTGCCCGATCCGATAACTCGAATTAGAATCCGGACCGGGTCCGTGGTTCGACCCGGCAAAGAGCTCCGCTATCTGGACACCGACATCCTTCGGCGAGGACCTAGCCACCGACGATACCGCCGGCGTTGCCCTCCACCTCTCGTAGAAGCTCCGGTGCGCCGGAAGAACCCTCCCACGGGCCGCATCGCGCACTTCCTCCGTCATCCCGGTGTCCGCCACCACCCACCCAGCCTGAGCGGCTCACGCCGCCTCCAGCTCCGCGCTGAACAACCAAATCCGCTCCCGCGCTTCCTCCGGCAACACCTTCCTCGCCGGAACAGCTCCGCCACCTTGCCCCACGCCTCCTGCTCGTACCTTTCGGTATGATGCCTCGCTTTCGCCTCGTACTGGGCCGCCCACTCCTCCCGCAGCACTCCCCTCAGCGAGCACGCCTGTGCCATGTTCGCCACGCATTGGAAATTGTTCGCGAGGAAGAGGTGCGACAGGGCGGCGTGCCTGTACGTCGCAGCCTTCGCGTCGAGCTTGCACAGCAGCGTCATCATCAGCCACGCCAACCGCCTGGCCACCTCCGATCGTTCCCCGTGCTCGTCAATCAACGGCGACAACGGCACCGCCGTGTGAGAGTCGTCGAAGATCTTGGTTAGTGTGGTTTCGTAGTCCGCGAGCACGGAGATGCACTCCATCGTTCTACG